>SHCU01000311.1:103783-118433 GCA_004307685.1 Ceratina australensis
GGACCGTATATTAATTTCGTTTGAAAAATTGGGAAGAAACTTATGGGACAACCTAATATTAAATCTGCGAGAAGGGTAAATCTTAATTCTTCTCTCCCGTAAAAAGTCGACCTACCGTTTAATGGCCCCGCTCTCTTGAGGAGCTAAATCAACGAGATGAGTCTTGTACGTGAACCAGGATACGTTGCAGCGTCATCGGGTCCGAGGTCGGAGGCAAAGTTTCTCGTTTATCAGATAGAAATCTTCTCGGTTGTGATGGAAACGCGTCGCGTCTATTGTTGCGTCGGGTCATGAATAATGCAGGAAAGCCCCCTTCTAGTGAAATAGACTTCTCTTTCTCATTTGATCTTTCAGAGGAGATTGGATGACGCGGATATTATAAGCCGCGTTGATACCCGGAAATGGTACATTAGATTTCAGCTAAGGATACTCCTATCGCTGTGCCAGAAAAAAGAATTTACGACGGCCATTCGTTTCTTATCGTAATTTGCTCGTACTCCCAGATGAGTTAGTAGCCCTCGTATTTCTAAACGAAACACTTTTTATATCAGAGTGGTGCCTCTTGGAATTTTCACGCGGAATTCTGTTATCAGTCGCAGCGAGATTTTATACGGAGTTACGACGAAATAATACGTCCGTCAAATACAAATACGTTATATATGACTCGCGTCACGGTGAATACCGGCTAGTCATTAAAATTCTACAATTACAGCCCTCGCGAAAATTCCAATTAACCGAGCGGTACAATCTTTTCATTCGAGTCGCGCGTAAACGTTCCGGCATTGTTCGGCGGAAAATCGTTAAAAGAAAAATCCCGGCGAGCACACAATGCTCTCTCGGTCGTCGATTCTCGAACCGCGTATACACCCGTACATTCCGACTATGAAATCCGACCATTGTTAACTCGCCATCGTAATCAATATGTAAACTCATTGTGCGATCGATCGAAAATAATTATTTATTAGCGTCAGAATTTTTTAACGATGTAATCGACGCACCGAGGCGTACAATTAATCATCCTGACCGGCGGTCAATTTTTCTGCGCATCAGGCTCGGAAATGAAAACAGCTTTGGCAAGCGGTTTAAAGGCCGAGGCGAATATTCCTTTTCATCGCGCGTCAGTTTCCTCGAACGCCGTCGTAAAGAATTTTTCAAGAGATTTAACAGCCTGCGATACGAAGATATTAATTTCACCAGCTCCTTTGTTGCCAGCAAAGTATTCTGTTATACCTACTCCGCATATTTTTCGTCGAGTCAGGACACAATTGATCTGCAATTTTAGGAATTAAATGGAACATATAATCGAATATTTAAACAACGATGTCGATTTCGTATTAAAATGTCTAACGGGTATAAAGTCCATATCGATTTCGCACGAGGTTTAAATAAAATGATGAAGCAAGTTTCTTGAAAAAGTAACGTATTCTCAGGAATGGACGATCACGAGATCCAGTCGACGGTGGAGTCGATCCTCGGTCCAGGCGTGAAGGTGGTCGATTGTGAAAAGAAATCGAGCATGAGGGAGGAGGAGGTGTTGCTAATAAACGGGGTGCCGGTCGCGTTGGAAGGTCCGGACGGCGTCGCTATACGCGAGGCGATAAGGACCGGCCAGGTGCCACCGTGCAATCTCCTCAATCAGATACTCGTCAAGGCCGGCATATTAAGGTATCATCCTGCTGGATCTCCGCTTGCCAATTTCACGTGCAATCTTCTTGCATATTTTTTCAAATACGCGCAAACGTTGATAAACTCGTTAACCCCTTCACTGATGTGCACCGATTCCTTTATAATAAATTTATTAAATTCAGCTAGACTCAATTATAATCAATTAACACTATTTCTACCGCGATTTTGTGTATACCCATTTCGAACCATATGCACCCTTTTAAATCCAGGATGAGCTGGAGGAAAATGATATCGCTGAATTAATTAAACAACTATTATAAGAAAAAAATTAATTGTGGAGAAATGATTAAACTTAGTTCATTATGTATCAGTTATGTGTTAGTATCTTAGTTCATAATGTTTCGTTAAAATTTGAAAGCTGTCTTTTGACGCCTCATGGTAGAGATAGTGTTACGTATATTCATCTGAATAATTTCAAATCGATGAAAGGGTTAACGATGAAAAAATTGGCACGGTGGACGAGAGATCCACGCGATGATACCGTGTAACCCGGAGAATGGAATATTGCGAAAGGGCTCCGGTGCGGCTCGAGACATCCTTGAGCGTGAAGTCGTCGATCGTGACGAAGGAAGAGGTGACCGTGGCACGGGGCGGTAAGGTCGTCGACGAGAGGAACCGCGAGACCAAGGAGAACAATTACTACGCTTCGTCGACGAGCGAGATATGGGAGCCTGTGGGGATCGTACACCGGCCGCGTAACATCAAGCCGTTCGACAGCTCGGACGAGTCCCGGCCGGATTCGAACGCCAGCTCGGATCAGGGTTACACGACGAACACCAGTAGTAATCATGTGCTCAGGGAGCCGAGCGCATCCTCGGCCGCCGGATGCCCCATCTGCGAGGATAACGATCCCGATTGCGCGCGTAGGTGTCTCGGAGGACTCGCCGGACTCGGGACCAAGCTGCCCGACCAGACCGACTCCGCGGTAAGCGACTCCACGTCTTATCTCGTGAGTCCCACGTTTCGACGTTACTCATTACGAAATGGAGTTTTGTGACGCGTTGCTTGAGGTGATCAACGCTAAGCCTACCGACGGAACTGACACGCTAATATACTATTTTAATATCTTTTACAGTTTAGTGCTATTTAATATTAGTACTAGTGTTTTAGTTTGGTATCGTTTTAAATCAGAGTTACGATTTTAACAATATGATAAAATGTTTTATTTTTATTCGAAATAGAAGAATTGATGCGGGCTCGTTTTTACCATACGTGGTAGGTTTAGTGTTACATTGGTAAATCAATATAAAACTGATTTACTTTGAAGCCATAAAATAGTTGAAGCCAGATTTTTTTTAGAAAAAGTACTATATGCCAGAGAATTATTAATATATAATTTTTAACATTCTTCCATACAGGTTTTTCCCAAAATATTCTGCAACCAAAATTGCAAAATTATATCATTGTTGCATCTATACTTCTTCGCCTTTTGACATCTTAAGATAATGTCATACAGAGATGCATTAGGATCGATGATTTTTTGGTGTGAACCTCCGTGAACGATTACTCAGAAACGTGATATTGTGACGATTCGAAAAAAACGTGGCGATTTAATAAATGCTGCACGTAACTTTTCCCGGCGTTCGCTGGCACCGCTTTTTTTTTAACGCGAGCCTGTTTGTACAAGCCGGGTATACTAATATAGCCGACAGGCAGGCCTCGGCCGTCCTTCTGCCGTTCTATGCGAGCGAATAGCGCGGGATAGGAAAACCGCTTTGGCGAAACGAGTCGCCGTGTCTCGCAGCGGCCAGTAAGTTGCCATATAAGCCACGGCTTTGTCGGCTCCCTCGCGCGGCATAGTTATCGCCATTGCTTAGTCTCGAATCTCGAAATAGTCCAAGTATTTCTCAATTATTTTGTCCCTCATAAAAAAGATATGACCACTTTCGAAATTACTTCGAAGCGCAGCTCGAAAAAATTAGATAATTTAATGAGCCTGATGCACCGCTTTAAAACGTAGTTAGAAAATCAAATTGGACTTGCCTGATCTCGGAACGGTTATGGAATATTTCTTGGAACAGTGAATTGATTCATACCAAATATAGAACTGGTGCAAGAAATTATAGACTCCGTGGTACCTTATTAAGCGATAACATCGCGTGAGTAAATAATCTTTAATGTGAATCACATTCCAGCAGCCAGGCTGATATTAAAAATCCTCGTTTCTCTTTTAATCATCCAACACAAGATAAAAGTTTATCAAGCTCGTAATCGATTAATGCATCAGCAGTTTTAACGTGAATTCTGCGATTTATCCTATTAGCCTTCTCTCATTTTACTATCGTGTTTCCCTCCATTAGAGATTTTTGACCGTTGTTGTACCCGGTTCTAAGAAACTGTTTTGCCCCGTTTCGACGACAAGCGAAACAGCAGTGGGAACGATCGGTTACATCCTGAAAGCGAGTATCGTCGCAAGAAAACGTCGCGGACGCGAACGTTCGTGCTCAGCAGACTGAGTAATCAGCAATGGTCTGTTCTACTCGTCCGGACATCTGGAATACGCTTCTTTGCCTCTCGTTTTCCTTTTTCCGTCCCGTTCGTTGATTGGCCGGAAAACGAGTATCGACAAACCCAGAACCCGGCCAATTAATCGATCACCAACGCGACGCCGGGCAAGATATTTTCGACAGCTAGCAATTTTATTCCCCAATTGAACGCCCGGATTCGCGTCGTGTTTTTGCATTAGCCCGGTCGTTCGCGTTCGGGCTGATTCCTCGTTGTTATTTAAAAGACCGGGTTTCGAAAACTGAATTTCCACCGAAATTCCCTCGGTTTCGTTCGAACGTATTTTGTTACGCGAATTAAGAGTGTTTGTATTCATGAAATTCGAGATGCATGCTCTGTCTTCATATTCGTAGGTTCCTCCGCGGAACGACGGTAGTAGTAGAAAAAGTTTCGCTATCTTAACTTAGCTTGAACCGATACTAAAGTGTAAAATAGAACTTTACTATCGGTGTTTCCCCGGGGGGGAAATTCGCGATAAGAAAACCGGGAAAATTATATTATATTTGCATAGAGCACGCGTGGCACGCTAAGCGTGAAAGTTTCGCGATATAAACTTAGCTCTCGCGGCTTGGCAACTTTACCTGAGGAGAACTTCTTCGCCTCTTCTTTTCCCAATCCGCTCGGCCTTAGACGCGATAATTTTATCAACGCGCTGATTGTCCGAGAATCATATACGAGCATTTTCCAGCGTTCAATTCTTTATGCGCAACGTTTTACTTGAAAGAAGTTCAATTCGTGGTAACACAATTGATTATTCGCGTGATCCTTGCACTTTCATGATGCAGATTACAATCGTATCGAGGAAACGATATTCTTTTCCAAAATACTCTGAAATTCCATGTCACTTTAATGGTAAGAAATGTTTCATGAAAGCGAGTATGTTGTAATTAAGGTTGAGAAAATTGCGGAAATCACGATGAAAACGAGTTGTACTTTCTACATCACTTTCGTTCACCGCGTTTCTAAACGAGCAGACTGTTCAGGTATGCAGCTGGGAAATGATGTGCAAAAGAATCGTGAACGCACGTTATGCTCCAGATTACAGAAAATAATGTACGAAATCATTATCATTAGCATTAGAAAGCGAATTCCTTCTTTATTATTATAAAGCCCTTCGCCAATCTTACCGAGTAATTCAATGAATTTAAAAGAAAAATAAATGGGCATAGTAAAACACGATAAGAAAAATTTGATGATCAGCGACCTCAAAAATCTACCCCTAAGTCAGGGATGAATAAAATAAAAATGCCAAGATCTTTTTCAATTCATTTGCATTTTTTTATTTTATTTGCATTCAGTAGGCTACAGTGATAAGGGCTGGGGGTTGTTTTCTATGGTCTGTTGATAACGTTATCGCCAACGTGGAAATTGTAATGAGGTGTCAGAGCCCCGTGCAGCAAACTGAATCATTGGCTGACGTTGAGATATCTACTCCCACGCCTGGTCAGATCCTCGATGTTCATTCTGCTTTATCGGCTGCAGCTGATGGTAACTTGCCAGCGACTGGGAGTTTGATATCAACCGTGGGTGGCTGCGCATTGACCCACGGTACAGCCGAGCTTCTCCTCTGCGCGTAGCGTAGGAGGATTTCAACCCTTTCGTCGGTAACAGAGATTCGTCTCTGGCTCGCGTGGGTAACAATGGAAGCTGTGAACAGCTCTGTATGATAAGAAGATAAGAGGCACACTGAAAATACATCTAACAAATTTTCTATCATTTTATGATTTCTAATTAAAATCACTCTGAGAAATGGAATTATTAATTCCATGAATTAATTTTACTTTGCCAATATAAATAATTCAATAGAAACTGTGATTGATAACGCGTGTGTAGATGTACAGGTAACGGGGATAATGAAACATGATAAAAATAATGAGAAAATATATTTGATACCTTGAGAGAAACATTTGAGAAAAATCTGAGGAGTACAAATAGAGGAACGTGATATCAGAGATATCCACCGTTTACAATAACGCACGTCATAATTGCGACGAGTCCCCGCTGTTTTTTCCATCTCGCTTCCCATTAATTTCCGATGCGGGAAAATATCCAATTAATTTACGAAAGAGAAAACGCGAGACAGGGATGATCAAAGCAAACTTGGATCGCAAATTGCGAAAGCAGGTAAACAAGCAAGCGATCCGCAACGATGATGGTAGCTGCACAGGTACGAAGATGGCGAACGCATCACGGGGTGTGTCCTTCGGTAGCGCATAAAATGTAATTTGGTCGGTGTCAGACGAACGGCCCCTGGTTACTCCTGTCTCACTCTCTCGCTCTCCTGCTGCTGCTGCTCTGCACCGAGCGTTACGAAATTTAATTGGATTTATCGATCGGCTTTTCTGATTCCCATTTCCCGTCCGGCCCCGTTATCGCAGTCTATATCCCGAAAATCCACCGCCGTGTGTAATCGATGTCGCAGGCCCTCGACATCTCGATAATTTCCCTTCTCAACTTTCAAACATTCATACCTACCCTTTACCGTCATCGAACTCGACGTCGCTGTTCATTTTTATCAGAAGCATTAAACTCCTGATTCTCATTTTCCAACCGGTTTCATTGTAGCAATCTCCGTCCGAAAAATGTATCACCGATATCACGGACCTGGATTTCCATTCTCGACTTTCAAACATTCATACTAACCCTAAGTTCAACGTCCCAGTTCATTTTTATCAGAGCCATTAAACATATTGATATAATTTCTGATCTCTATATTTATAGCAACTTTGCAATCATTAAACCGGAGATAAAAGATTAATCCCAATCAATAGATTAAAATTCGCTGATATTATCTACATTTAATTAGACCCGTAGCCACCGTGCACATATTTTAAAGAGCTTGAATTATTCACATCGACTGATAACCGCGAACGCTATGGTATATACTCTCACCGGTTAGAAACTGTACAGCTGGCCACTGCTTAGTTTGCACGCAAATAGTTGCAACAGATTGCCGGTATACCGAAACAGTTCCAATGGTTTCTGAAATAAATACGAAACGCAGCTTATCATAATGGTTCGGTGTGCACTATCATCGGGCGATAGAGCCGGTATAGCCGTGTTTGTTTGTTGAAAACGGGCCGTGACCACTTGCGTTTAAATAAATGCAGCGAATGCGGCTCGCCGGCCCGTGAAATTAACCCGTTCGCTGCACGGTTAAATATTCACCGATTTTGTACGTGCGATTTTCTTTGATTGCCGTTTCGAACGCTTCTTTATTACCTGTTTACTCGGATTTTATGACCCATTGCGTCCCCATCGGCCTAATCAATAGGAATTGCCTGGCTTTACATATTTTAGATGACCTCCGAGCTTCTAATTATTAACCCTTCGCACTCGAAGAATCTTTCTACGAATATTTTATGAATTTCTTACAAGCAAATTAACTTATTAAAATTATTAATCATTTTTTGTTTCGGCATTTTTTAAATTAATGTATATATGAATTTTATAATAATTAAGTTTAATTCAATCAATAATATGTTGAAGCAGTAATTATTTATCTATTATAGCAAATGGTTAAATAGAGAAGACAAATTCTTACGCGAAACATTTTGTGAAATTGCCTATTTGTCGTGTCTTCAATTTTGCTATGAGGGAAACTCGCGGCCTGTTAATAATTGCGTAATACATTCATGGTGGATTTAGCAAATCCTCGAATCTGTCGAAGCATTCTATTGATACCTTATCAGCGTGTAGAAGTTGTATGAAACTAGGCTTAATCCTGGCGTATCTAAAAGGCAGGGTCTCGTGTTGAACGTACATAAAACATGAAAATTAGCGTCGATTCAGGAGCACCGGGTGAGGTGCCATCCGTGGATGGATTCCAATTTGCATCTGAATACCATACTTCCGCGAGACCGTAAATGATACAAGTTCGCATCGCGAAGATAGCAGTTTGTTCCGCGGGTGCCTGAAGCCTGTGGCTTCTTCGACTTACGGAATTAACATATTCATGGCAGCGGCAGTGGCTGCCAAGGGTTGAGAAATATTTGACGCGCGAACTACCAACGGTTCCATTAAATTTACCCCCTTGGCTGGTGTATCGTTCCATCAAGATCACGCCGCGAACTTTCGTTTCCCGTGTTTTCGTTGGGAACACACCGTGAAATGATTCCGCCAGGCGCGATACATTTTCTTACCTCGTCTTAGCAAAAATTCAACGCCGACCGCGAACAAATTGCGACACCCTAATGGAAGCGTCCGATTGAAGGGTCGTCGAAAATATTTTTTCCGTCACCGCTTGATTTCAGAAACAATGTAACGAAATTAAATATAGAAATGATATATAATAATGATAATTGAAAAGCTTGCTAATGTAGTTCGATCTCCTTGGAATGATGGGTCTACGAATTTTCTTCTCTAAGATGTTAAAATACAGAATTTTGATCAAATTTATTACGTAAATAACGAAACCAGTAATGATACGAGTGAATTATCCGTTCGACGTTTAATCGTGCAAACGCTTCACTATCGTTCACCTAGATTCCATTTTCACCGTACTATAAATAGTTCCACAGTTTTCGCGTCTACTAGGAAAGAGACAGAGCGCGTGGGGGCAGTAGGCAAAACAGCGGCGTTCGTACACAGTAGGTACGCTCGCGTCGACCTGCGATCGACCTTCGAGTCATGATAACCACGGGAACCTCTTGAATTCAGTACTTATTCAAGTGTATACCGTCACATCGAGTGCCGCAATGGACGCAGTTACGATTTCGAAGAGAGCGAGTGTCCTACGTGTAATGGTTATTGCCGAATTAGTTCAACGAACATCACTTCTTATCGTATGTTAAAATGTTACTCCAATGTTTAACACCGTGAGCAGACGTGTTCAAGGTTAGATGAATTTAATTCTTCTTTTGCCTTTCAATTTCATATTAGCGACGCGTACTTAGAGGAAATTAATATAGCGCTCATAGATTATATTTTAATGAGTTCTAGATATTTTTAGCTTAGATACTTTTAATTCTTGTTTCGTATCAGCATTATACTTGTACGAAATTATTTTATTGTAAGTAGATTTTATGTATTTGAGCTTAGATTTCATTCTTATTTTCCTTGAGCGTCGTTGAGCTCTAAAAATATTTAATTGTTATTTTCTATGAGCCTTCTAATTTCCTGTGAGCACGTGCTTATGCAAAATGATTTTATCGTTATTGTATTATATACTGACTTATTATTAGTACGAGGCTGATGTCTCGATTTCGTTTTACGACGTCATATTTTGACTGGTTATCTGACTCGCTAATTGTCTGATTAACAAAATTCGTTCATCGCGTTCGGTGAAATCCGTTGGATAGTGAAATCGATATCCAATTACCATAAAAAGCGCGTTCTTGAAGCTCGGCTGCATTCGAGTTAGAGCCACGGGCTTCAATAGCCGGCATGAAATTTTGAAAAACGGTCGTGCCTCCACGGTTCGTATTAAATTTTCCGCACGATAGGAGAATCATTAATACCCGTCGACGCCTATCCTCTCTATCCGCCCCTCTTCCGTCCCTCGTGTTCTCCCTATTGATACGAGTCTATCGAGAGGAAACAGCGTAGCAAGGTCACGTATCTGCCACGTCAGCCCCCGCGACCCTGAAAAAGAATACCGACCGGCGTTATTAAAACTGCTGAATAAATGCTCGCTTCGCTAATTCTTCAATCAGATTACCCTTCGTATCTCGTAATCTAAATTCAATGCATTTTAATCACTTCAGGATGGTTCGTCAATTATTATAGTCAGCATTCTTTATTCTGAAATATTTTAACCTTTTGCACTCGATAGGTGACTCACGCTCATCACCGATTAAATTAAATTCAATTACTAAAATTCATGTTGATAATTTATATGAATTTAAAAATTGTCGAGCATGACAAAATTGCGGTAATTTTATATAATATATTATAATTCAGTAGATATTTTGAGAAAAATTCCTCGAGTGCAAAGGGTTGATTCACGATTTTATCATATATTATATTAATTTGAAGTAACTGAGCAACTACTTTTTTAAATACGATTTTAATTCGATAGATTTTTATATTGGAAAATCAAAATCGTTATGTTTCCTTCTTTCGTATTAATTTTGTATTTCTCGTTGTTCAATCCCCCGCCGCAGTTTCGCGTGCTCCTCCCTCTAAGCTTTATCCGGTCCTCGCAACTTTCTCTTTATCTCCTTTTTTCGGTGGTGCCCACCGGTCGAACGGTTTCCCCGGCAAATAGCCGCACGTAGAGCCAGATTTATCGATTTACCCGTTGTACCGGGCAACGGCGCGCCGCGCCTGGATTCGTGTCGCTATTTGTCGGAGATGAAACTTTTCCTTTATCTCGATAAGAAGGATTTGCGTCGGGGGGCTACTCGGCGATGCCAGGATTTTTACCGGGAACTGCCGGCGTCGTTTTTACGATTGGTTTAAAGCTACGGGTTCTTATGGAAAGATCCCGGCGTCGTCCCTCGCGTCCGACCTCTACGCTGAATCGGCCCTTATTATTGTGTCCCCGCACAATGCCGAGTGACCCATTGTCCACTCGCCATGTCAGTTTTTAACGATTCGTATCACCTTTTGTTCGAACGCTTCCTCTA
The DNA here is from genome assembly GCA_004307685.1 of Ceratina australensis. Classification (NCBI taxonomy): domain Eukaryota; kingdom Metazoa; phylum Arthropoda; class Insecta; order Hymenoptera; family Apidae; genus Ceratina; species Ceratina australensis. Next base: position 114,544 of record SHCU01000311.1, read on the forward strand.
TGATCGAGAATCGATTCCTGTTCATGATTCCTCCTTATCGATTCAATCGCGCTTAAAAGCGAGACTGAATTCCACTCTCTATTGAACTCGATGAATGTATAATATATTCAGTGAATTTTTATCGAGGAGGTAATTGGACAATGAGACGTCAGGCAGGATATAATATCATAACGATAGTAAATGTTTGCATCGGGAATTTATTTCGTTCTTTTGATGAAACTGATCGGGCAATAACCATTAGGTCTGTAGGAAATTTCGAGTCATGTCAGGCGAGTCATGATTTCGAAGCGTTAACGATAATATGGAGAAGGAGTCTAGCGAGGAAACTTTGCCGACAGTTTATGGAGTCCTGATCGCGATCTTCACCTGTGCAGTCGGTTACGTGCTCTGGGTAAGTCGTTGACAAACACTTAACGTGACACGAGTAAACGAACCAAGAAAAATGAATCGATTTAATTGCGGTCTTTTCCGGTACATGAATATTATAACTTATGTTACTGCGATTACAGTAAATAGGTGAGAAGTTAGCAGTTTGATATAGTAACGAAAGGTGTACGGGAAATTGAAAATTCTCTTGGTTTCATTAAGCGTATGTACTTACCTACATGATCGCAAAGTGTAATCGCAGCGAATTAAGCAAAGCAAATGCGAACTGGAAACTAATCCCGAACAAATTCCCTGTTAATTAATTAGAACGTTTTTGCTTCGCTGAAATTCATATCAATTATTAATCGAAGACAAATACATTCCAATATTCATGCAAATATTTCATATAAACTCCGAGCACCCTTTTATCAAGCGGAAGTTGTAGAAGTTTATAGAGTACATAAAATATGAAGAGTCTTATCTATTTGATTTCGATATAAAATTTCACGAAATGAAATCGTATAAAATTCTGCATTGAATAAAACATGAAGTATTTGCATCAGGTATATGGCTAACGTTCTTTGTTGCACTGTTATCAATACTCTTATCAGAGAATATTCCGTGTCTCCCCGGTCTGAGATCGATCGAGACGGATCCAGATGATAAACCGGCAACAAGAAACGGTCGGAAATTATTTGGTCGTTCGAGTCAAAGCGGGATCCACTTAAGAGAACGTAGTTATACCTCTTGTCCTCTTGTTTGCGGTACCAAAACCCACTCAATATCGTCCGGCATTGTTTGCCCGGGTAATCGTCCGGCCAGGTTCGCGGCCATCGAGCATCGTAATCCGCGTTTGCATTTCGCGAATGCCCCGACACGACGCGATGTCCCCCCCTCCAGTTAAATTATGGCCGTGTAATTAAGACGTGAGCCCGATTGTTTCGTACCACCCGGCTACCGGTTAACTTACATTCCGATTGACCAGCCGTTATTCGGAATTCTCTGATCACCGCGACCCTTTTGTTCGGGACGATTCACTGTGCCGCAGTTTAATAGAGTATTACCTCGAGTTCGACTGCATATTTTCTGAACCGATCGAGCTGCTATTGTGAGATCGTCGATATTGGATTTTCATTAACGTTTTAATCTTCTCCTTACGATGAGATATAAAACGAGTGATCAGATATTTTTATCTTTCGTGCACAGCGTGATGTATCTAGTTTCAAGTTGTTTTGTAAATTGTCATGGAACCGTTAATCGTTTACCAATTAATTGTCTCGCCATGCAAAATATTGGAAACTGCTAATTAATATTCTGTATTGCATAGTTCGCGTGGTTGATTGATAAGATCGTTCGATAACCATCCGACCCTCGACTCACTCGTGACTACCCTGTACCCCAAGTTTATTAACTGTTCGAACTGTCGCGAATTGCTAGCAGATATGTATAAATGGGTTTTAATCGACGCTCGTCGGCTGTGTTTTATATCGGTAATTCTTTTGGAATGTAGCGGGCAGCTTCGTTTCAGCAAAATCTAATACAATACTACGCTGGATTCTAAAAATTGGTCGAGTGTCGGTCGAATCCATCTAGTAGTTCCTCTTCCCAAACGAGCCCGTGTTCCTGTGTAATCAACGCTCGCGGTAAAACTCGGCCTCGCAAATCGCTCGAATTTCGTTCAATAGTATTTTCAGACAGACTGGTAACAGTTGAAACAATACAGAGAGAATCGCCTAACAGGCTGTACCAAAAATGCTTGAAACACTCTGTCTGTAGTTATAAGTTACAACATTTATTACGTGCGGTAATTATTTAAAAAATTATATATAATACTTCCCTAATCGAACATACTCTCTAATTCGTCGTATTTAAAAAATTATAACACATGTAATTTCATTTCTAAAAATGATTCAAGATAAAATTTCAGAGAATATTATTTCATTTATTAGTCCGATCTCGTATATAAAGCTCAATGATCGGGACAGGCGATGACGACGATGATGATCGTCGAAAAAAGCATAACGATCCTCTCTCGCGGGTTGCCGGATTTCCTTTCGCCGCGCCGCAAGGGGGTTAATCGCTCTTTGATGCCCGCCACCGCTTTTCCCCAACGTGCAATCTGTACTCCGTGTTCCACCCTTTTTTCCTCCATATATATATATATTCACCTCTCTCTCTGTTCACCTCGCCCGACCGCAATGCAACGGCGCAACGGGCTGATTGCGACGCGCGGCGTAACGAGCGTGTACGCGCGTGAACGTGGCCGCGTCGAGTGTTGAATGCACCCCCCGTGGTCCGAGCCGAATGCAGTTTACCTGTCCTCGCGGACGCCCAATCGCCGAGATCGTTCTTATCGCGACTCATAAAATCATCGAACACCTTTAACTCTTTATCATATCACCTTTAACTCTTTATCTCTTTATATGATAAATCATCGAACACCTTTAACTCTTTATCAATTCATTTATGTATTTCATTACACGCAGATTTGATTTTAAATATTGGATATAATTCAACGTGATCCGTGTGATTCTCAAATGTGTTCGACGTGAAACTGAAAACACACCCGGGTCGCATTTAATATCCTGGCTTCCGCGAGCATAACGTAGCTGCAGTCTAAATATTTATTACGTATCGCGCAAATTAAGTGAAACAAACAACAATTATTCCGGTTTTCTGCCGCGCTGTTTGAGTCATTAGGTGGAGAGCAAACACGAGCGTAACGAATTACGATATTATGCGTGTTGGCAGAGTCGTTACCTCGTAATAACGTTTTTACGCATTAGCGAGATGCGCGGAGGACCGGGTGCTACCAGCCAGCCCAGGTACACCTCGGAATGCCCCCGCGGATAATCAAGTGAAATTATTGCCATACTTAATTAACCGTATTTAATTCTTCGCGCTAATTCATGCCCGCGCATGATTTATTAACATGATTTATTATGCGAAACGCTATCATGCGAACGATAGTATCAGGCGGCGTTCCCCTATGCAAATGTGAATATTTATTTAAATAGATATTCGGTATACCTCGAAGGAAACAGGATTGCACGTATTATAATGCTGATTGGAATATTGTTATGGGGATTCAGTTAGCGGTATGTATATGAGACAAACTATCAATCAATTCGTCTGGGACCGGCACGATTTCTCTCGGCACTATGGGTATCCCCCTTGGAGGAGTACAGCGTCATGAGCTTACACGCGACGCCTTGAACCATTATCGTAATGACTTGATATTATGGAACGGGTTATGGTCATCGATCGTTCGCTGCCGGTAATTACAGGCCGTCCTACCACGCGTTAGGATACGATTGTTATCGTCCGTGTCTAATCACTATCAAACGCAGAATCGTCTGTACAAGATATTCGCGATTTTACGTTCAATGCAAATAATTCTATCGGTTCTATCGAAACGGTTATACGATCGCGCAGGTAGCATTTCTTCGTAGATCTTTTTATCCGACAAATTACCGATTAAGTTATTACGCTTTTCACGAGCGAACGATTTCTGTTGGCGTAAC
>SHCU01000312.1:0-14459 GCA_004307685.1 Ceratina australensis
GTTCGTGATAAAAAATTTGTATTGATTCCCAAGTAGCCTTCGTCTCAGTCCTCTTTTTGATACCAGCGGAGAGCTCAGGGAAGAACGTATTATGTTAATCTTGCCGATTAACATAAGACTCTTTTTGTGCTCGGTTGATGTAACCAGTCTTTACCTCCAGCAGAAACATCTTACGAGGAAGGAAAAATTAATTCCGAGTAATGACGTTTTGATTACAGTAACCGAGAGAAATTACAGTGTTTATCGCGCGAATAATTACTATGTTATCATATTAGGTCAGTTCGTAGCTAATGAAATTAAAACAGGCTGCTACGGTGTATCATAAAAATGCTGTAATACTCATTAAACTTACGGTAATCCGCAGTCGTTCTTTTTACACGTTGCAGGAAACTGAAACTTCTATTTAAAAAACCTAAAAAAAATGCTAAATTAAAAATTCATTAGTCGGATATTAAATGTGAGGACGTACATTTTTATCTGCATAATAAACTACAACCTTGTTACCAATACACTGCTAGTATAAGAAAACTGTATTGGTGGATAGGATAGGTGCTACATGTAAGACAATCGAAAATATCAAAATTTGAACATATGATTCGATGCTCAACCCCTTGACTCATACAAAATAACGATTGTAATAATTTGTACAAGGAGTCACGGTCCAGTTATTAGTATTATAATGAGTCTCAGTAATGAAACGGAGGCAAAAAGAAAGAAAAAAAACCAGCTACAGCCCGTACAAAGTTGTATCCAGGGCCACGTATCATTTCCAGTGCTACTTGAACACGATCTAATGTCCAGATGTAATTCATACGTTGCGAGCCAAGCCGCTGCGCCGCACGCTGACTCACGTATTTATTAGTCCAGTTGAAATTACAGTATCTTAATGACCTATCGTTTTTAACAGCTGCGTTCTACACGAAAATTCGTCCGTTGAAAAGCAAAATTGTTACTACGTTCTTTTTCTTTTTTTTTTATCAGCAAGAATGTCACGTGGTTCTAATCGCTAACGTGTTCGTTGCTACAAACAGCGACGCAGGTCGAACAATTAAGCGAGCGGTGGGTCGTATGTTAAACCATCTCGTTTTCAATGCATAATAAATGGAAGGTTAACAAAGGCAAGGGGACCCGGCGTTCACCGCTCGGGCTCGATCTGCATTGAATAGCTGAAATCAGCTTAAACGTTATCACGAAACGCGACACATGTAGCGGTCGTTGACGATTTTTGCAGTGTAAGTATTATAATTGCTCGATCAACATCCAGCCATTCAGGTTCGTACCGTATGACTCACTCTCCTCTTAAACGATCGGTAATCCAATATAATTTCTAGTCGAGAACAGCCAACTCCGACGAGAACTCTAGTTTGTTTTTCTTGTACGGCTAGGGACAGCGAATCGTGGCTAGTCGCGTGAGTTTTCCCTGGATAGACCAACAAATTTTTGTCCTTTCAGTACTCGATGAAAGACCAATGCTTTTGGATCCTTACATGATTTTCACGTTCCAAAATAAAAGCAACTTTAACACTAGATTTAACAGCTATTTAAATACACCTATAGTATATACAGTGTGTTAAAAAAATATTTATATATTATATAGAGCACACTGTACTGAGTAAAAAAGCTTCAGTAAATGTAGGTCCAAAGGTCAATCGTTTCTAAGGTATAAACATTTTTGTTTGCTAGTATCATGATTGACTTACTACTGGATTTCGGATACGTATAGAAGATTTTCCTTCGGGCTAGGTCAGATTAGGTCACTTGGATTTTGTTATCTATCCCTATCTATACAATTACTTGACGAAGTGTCTAGGAGGTTTGTTTGAATTCGTGCGTAGCGAGCGACAGAAATCGCGTTCCTGGGCATTCGAGGGAAAGGACGTGCTCGGCCTTGGAATTCCTACGTAACGTTCAAGTTCGCATGCAAATCTGTGGCGAGTAACGAGAGACTCTGTGTACGTTCGGAGGTGCGACGTAAATAAAATGGTAACGCGCGAATAACGCGGTATATGGGTAAATAGAGCGGCTCGAAATGGGACACGGTTATACGCCCGCGAGTAAAATCCTCAGGGATGCTGCTGCCCGTTCAAGGGAAACGCCATCCGAGGTACCTGTTTCGTGAACAGGTTTCATCGGCTCGTAAATGTACACGCACGTCTCTAAGCGTTAGAGAAATTAGAATTTATTACGGTGTTATATTTTTGTTAACTTAAGAAGATTCAATGCCGGTTTAAAAATGGTACTTTTATTTTGAGTGAGCGATATTAGATATTTTGTGGGAGCTTAGTGTGTCAAGTGTGTTTGTCATGCTTCGTTGTTAAAATCAGAGTACAATACTGGTCTTTCAATATTCGAAATTGAATAACTTTTTATTTATATTAAAAAGTTGAGAGACTGATATACTTGCTTCCTGTTTTCCTCTTATTAAATCTAATCTATAACATTTTTTATTAAACCAATCTGAAGACAAATTAATTCCTCAAATTCTAGATTCAAATAATTATGCATACAATTTTTAAATATTTAATTGCACTAAAGAGGATATATTGGATTGCAAGAACAGTCAGGAACATATGACAACGAGCAAAAGTCCTGAAAATCAAATTTCGTTCGAAGCAGTTTGGGCAAATCGTATCGGTAGAATCGGACAGCGGAGGTAGTCTGTGCAGAGGAAGGAGCCTGCCATGGGATCTTTAATTCGACGATGGTCGCGGTTCGATAGGAGAAAACAGGCCGAAGAATCGGTACTGGATAATACGCGGTATTATGCTCGCAACGGTCCAAGTTGAATCGACGGTCCTGTATAAAAAAAAAGAAAGAATGGCTGGTTTTATCCGGAAAGAATCTTCCAATTAGGATAACGAATGGCCAGGGTATCCGGTGGACTTACCGGATTCGGTGACCGAGAATTAGCTGTTAGTAGGCGATCACAAACATGCCTGACTCGAATGCGTGATTGCTAATTTATTCAATGAACGTTTGCGATTTGAACCTTGGCCTTCAATTTCGTTCCCGTTGCCATCGGGGTCAGCACTCACAGAGATTTCTTTAAGATTTCGGTAAAAGGCAATAGAAATAATTCGAACTCGCTGTTTGGACTTGGTTACGACTTGTTTTTAACGCGGAATTCATCCACGTTCCACTGTCCGATAAAGTCTGTATATATTATACAATATATTTTTAGTTTTTTATGATTTTGTAAAAATATAATAATAGATGATGCAGGCATTGAAAGCTCCTGAAGCATGTAATGCGAATTTAATATCTGATACCTCGAGCCAAATGAAACTAAATATTAACAGCACAGCTTTATCTGCATGATACGTAGATCAATCATATTTAACATCTATAAAAAGATGCTATTAACCTTACGTGCATACATCTATATCAAGCGATAAAAAGTAGAAAAAAGACGATATATATGTATATGATCGGGCTCAGGAGTTAACGCGGGATTAATAACGATTTAATGATAGACCACCGAGGGTCGCGATCGAAAATTAATATTCAACCGTATCAAGAACATAATCAGCGTGTCATGCCCGTTAGCCTCGAATGGCTTGATTAACGCGCGGACCGAAATTAACCTTGCACTTCGGTGAGAATCCCCGCAACCTTGCCAGAAATGCAGAATCCTTCGTCGGGCAACGACCGTAATGTCGTTCCCTCGAATTCCTCAATGATTTCTTTGTGCCATGTCGGGCTCCTCCTCTGCGGATACTTTCACTCTTCATTTCTCGGTCTCCCAGCTCCCAGGGACACGTACACATCGGTTTACCGCGATCGTGTGCAGGTCCACGTTTCTCGCTCGTGCTTACTCGCCAACCGTCGTCCACACGTGGAAACTAAGCACGCGACTGTGTGGGTGGAATTGTATTGTCGCACTGTTGTGTATCCGGCTGGGTGTGTCGGATGCGTTCGACCGCATGAAATTACATTCGTACCTCGTTAATTTTCGGTACCGTCGATGACGACTCCTCGTCTAGCGAACTGAAGTTCCGATGACAAGCTTCAGTTTTGATTAGAGATAAGAAATCTTTTTCGGAATTAATTAAGGTAGAGTTTTCAATGTTGTCCACGAAATGGATAATACATTTTTCGACCATTGTACATATCAGATTTTTATGTCGTATGGAGGAAAATTTATGAAGATCGTAAGAAAAACGTAAAGATCGTTTGCTCTACCATTCTTATCTTGACCAATAATGAAAATTAAAATAACACATTTTTTCACTTGTATCAAATAAATACGTGTATCTGTACAAAAGAGTAATACAAAAATATCGACATCCTTTAAATCGAATGCCCATACTTATTGTCCGTGTAAAATCTTTGACAATGTATCTTCCATGGTACCTCGTGGCCATCGAAATTAAAATCAACAATCAAGCCCACGTCGGCTATTCATCTTTCGGCTCCGCCGCGGTCTTCCTGGTGTCCGTAGAGGATGAGAAAAAAATGTCGACACGTGGAAAACAAAAACGACGAAAAATTACATGGCCGTCAAGGAGGGACCGGATCGCTTTCATCGTCCGCCGCGACGAAGCCGATTACGTCGGCGCTCGACTTACAAATCCGCCGGGGTATTTCCATCTTATCAGCATTGCAAATTGAAAATGCGACAGGCCGTGGAGAGACGGGCCAGTTTGACCATGGGCCGGGTAGGAAGACGAGGAGGAAAAAAGAATGATACCACAGGTTTATTCGGGGCCCGGTGAACCCCGCGCCAAGATTAATACAACAGGCCCCTGCGTGCTTCGTTTTGTAGATTCACTTTTTATAATCGGCCATTGTGCCCTTATAGGAAGCCGTTCCCGGGCTTTACATTAATGCTACTTCGAACAAGACCAGGTCGAGAGTACGCGTACAATCATTCTTGATTTTCGGAAAGATATGCTTACAGTTAATACATGTATGTATACAACCGCGAGTCATGTTAATGGTAATGAGGCTTGTAGCTCATGCGTTCCAAGAATTTAAGCAAGAACTGCTAATAACTGATATATCAGCCATTTATTTTTAAACTGGCCTAAGTCCATTAATTGCCATGAAAATTAAACTAGCTATTTGAATATTCATCTTCCTATTTTATCTTTTCATATGAAGTCAATTGTAATTAAAAATGATATAAATAAAAAATGACACATTATTACCTATGCCTATACTTTAAACGCAAACTCTTAAATATTTCAATTTTAGTATAAATGGACTTGGGCCATTTTCGAAATAAACGGTCGTATATCCTTCCAAATTTTTTAATACATGTGACTGTGATAATATTAATATATGCGCAAGCACAAGTCATGTAGGTAACGGTAATGAAGCTCGTCATTCACGTGCTTCAAGAATTTAAGTAAGAACTCCTGATAATTCATATTTATTCCATCAAATTCGCACGACAACAATTTATTAGTCAGAGCAACTATAACTTAAATCGCGTATCTCACACGGAATAAAAATCTAAATTGTTTCAATATCATTCATTCACGTGACCCAAACACGGTCCGTTTTTCACCGGTGTGAATGACCCTGCGCACACGAGCGACGTCGAAATTAATTCGCCTCCTGCGCTTCGGCCGACAGCCAGCCAGCCGACCCGGGGTACACACCCGTTTTCTCTTTTTCCTAGCCAGCTGCAAACGCGGATGTATGCATGCGCGTAACCGAGGCGGAGAGCAGATGCGGCGAACCGATCCGGGTGTGTGGTTAACTCGGAATTACAACCATTTAGCGGCATCGCCGCGTTTCATGGCAGTTTCGCGTCAGCAATTTGCACGGAACGAGCGAGCCGTTGTCGCGCATAGCCCCGGTACTCCAGTTCCGTCGTTAATTCGTGTGCGATCGGTGTATATCGTACCCCGGCGTATCCCTCTCGCGTAAAGGAGGACTTTACGGCCCGTGGGTGGTTACTGATAACTCTCGTTAACGCTCGCGATCGTCCTTACGCTACACGCGGCGAATCGATGTCACTGGCGTTATTTTTCCAAAGCTTATTTCCCATCACGTATTCTCGCTTCCTCGATTCGACTCGAGAATCGTTTTAATGCACCAAAGAACAAAGTTAGAGCAATATAAGGGTTCTTAAGTAAAAAATGATGATGTGTATTAACCCTTTGACTACGGCAAACTTGGCCGTCAGTACAGTACGAATTCACTCACGACGTCTACTGGCTACGGCGAAAGTTTTTCCAAATTTTATTTGGACACCAATTGGTGTCAACAGTATCGGGAAGGCAACATGTGCCGGACGCCAATAGGCGTCAACAGTAGTCAAAGGGTTAATTCGTATTTATTTGCCAGAGTGACAGTTGAAAAAACTGACTGACACATTTATCATGATTCGTGCAGGGTGTAAACCTACAGGTGGGCAATAGTTTAGGGTCATATTATGTGGCCCAAAATAAAACGGAAATGAAGAGTGATAATTGCGTTTGGATCTTCATTAATTAGTTATTGGTAATTAACCCTTTCGCTACGGCAGCCCCATCCGCCGAAGTACCGTCACTGAACGGAAACTCGCGCTTCTGTATACGTGTTGTTCCAAGTGTTAAATAGGAACTGTGCTGAATAAAACAATCATTGCTTTAATGTAATAAGTATATTTATATTTTTAATATGAAAAAATATTGCTATCGACTGTAGATGGCACTTATACAGATCGTTTCGATGCCGCATGTATGCGGTGCTCGGCGCGAAAGGGTTAAAAATGAGCTGATTTCACAATTTTTGAAGTAATCGACCGATCGTTCTGGAGATGCACACGCTTATTCTACTCGTGTAGAAGTGCAATTCAGAATTGTTTCACCAAATTCCATCGGTTAAAAAACAAAGATGACAAAAATCGTAAAAATCGTATAGGATATTCAAGTGTAATAAACAAACGCGTACGTAGGAATGTGGATGAAAACTTTCAGTTTCGAGGAACGGTAGATAAACTTCAGCTGCTTCTTTGTACATCATTCGTTCAGCATTCCATTTGTCAAGTCGTCAGATTTTTCTCATTACCTGGCGAGACTAATGCCTCGCTGTACTCTCGAAGCCGTGAGTACAGCGTGGATGATGCAAGAGATTACGTTTATCGTTACGCAGAAAGCGACACTCATGGAAAGTGGAGGAAGAGGCGCATTATCTCGGCACATTTCCACTGCTTCGCGTCTGTTAACAACATTAAATGCTTGATAATAATCGCCGTGGGTCCCGGAGTACACGCGATCGTTGCCGTTGCCATTTCCGTTAGCCACCGGCATTTGCCAACTTTCCGTCGTCCTGTCGGTGCTACGAATCTTGGCAACTGTTCATTAGACCGATCTCAAATTATTTCGGTTCGTCCCGATCGTTACTTCTGTTCCATCATTTGCCTCTTATTAATACGAATATTTTCCCCGGGAAAATGTTCATGGCGGATGACAAGAAATCAGCTATCAGTTCTTGGAACGATGAATTTCGAAAGAGGGGAGAAATAATGATTGCATTCGTGTTCCCTTCTTCTGCGCTGTAAAATATCTCTTCACTTATCAATTAGTCCAATTTATTTCCTCTGTCTTCCAGTTTAAGTCTGGAAGTAAATCTTTCTTACCCCTTATCGCCCTTTCTCCTAGATAATCAGAAACTCAGTTCAGTTCAGTCCTGGACTTCTTCTTTAGCATTCTTCTCCTCCTTGAAACATCTTCTACATGATCTTACTCTTCAACTCCACAATCAGTATCACACTCTCTCCTGCAGTAAAAGTTTCTCTAACTCTAAACAGTCTCTTCATTTCCATCTCACCCTCTTCCTGCCTACCAACAAAAATCCTTATACAGTTCAATCCTGGACTTTGTTTCCTCCTTAAAACTTCTTCCATAACGTGTACACCCCTCAGCTTCATAATAACTATCACCCTCTCTTCTCCAAAATCTCCAAACAGTCTCCTGCCTTCCACTTCACCTACCTCTCTCTCTCTCCACTTATCATTTCCCTCGTTCCATCCGCCGTAGGTATCTGTTTAAAGTATCCGTGTATCAGCCGGTTGAAACGTGATTGTGTTTATCCCCTTATCGGCGTGTGCACTCCGTCGCAGGAGAAAACGTCCCGTCGCCGACCTTGGGATACGTTGAGATATTTCCTAGAAAGAACCCTAAAGTCTCTACGCGAGCGAGCTAATACGATAATCTCGGCGTATACCAGTTATCTCGCGTTGTCGCACAGCCGTCGCGTTGTCCCCGGTATCGTCGTGCCGCGTTGTCGTACGCGCCTGGCATTATCGATTCTTTCCACGCGATTTTTCCCCGATAACAGGCCTCGTCTACCCACCTGCTTGGCTATCGAAAGCTCACCGGTCCACTTCCTTGGAACGTGCTCGTATTTTAACCGTGCCCGGACAATATATGCGCCGGCACGCCACGCACGCTGCAACGAGCTGCATGCGTCCCGGTGAAACCGCTGTTGCTCGGAATATCTATCGACGTCCACCACTTTATCGGCAGCTTTGTCGTGTCAGGAATGATAATGCCCTGCACCACGCACCCAGAACGTGTCGATCGGTTTCAGTTTCTTTTCTTTTTTACCAGCCACAAGTTGTCGCGTTAATATCGCTGGAAATTTTCTCTTCCCTTCAGACACGTCCAAGTTTACAGCTTCTTTTTTTTCGAACTGAATATTTCTTTGAATAAATTTGGCGGTTTTTTTTTTTAATTGCGTTTAAGAATTATTGAGAACGTTTCCGTTTCTCGCGTGATCTATAGAATTTCGCTGTTTATTGTGAACGTTTCGCGGGCATACCAGAAATTGTTGGTCAAACAGTGCACTTTAATCCCTGAACGTTTTTCATTCACAGCTGCGTGCCGATCTTTACTGCGGCATTAGAAAGTTATGCATATGCTTGTTATTGCACCATTCTTGCGCTCTTATCACGTGGAACTACATTCTGAGACGATGTTATGCGCGAGATATTCTACGTGTTTTGGTTTCGATTCGCGAGATTATCAGAGGCTTCGTAAAGATGTCTAGGTTTCAATTTTTTTCGTGCCATTTGGAATAACGGAGAATTATGCGTATTTTTATTAATATATAATTATCTCAATTTGAGGGAAATTTTATTTTAATTCTTAATTAATGTAAATAAGTTTACTGTTTCATAAGGTAAGAGGACGGGTGGTAAATTTTTCTAAGGAACCGAAGAAGCATGAAATTGATTTCGATAAAGGAAACTGTATCTCGCGCACGTTATTAGAGTCAGTTCTTTAAGGGAGAAATTGAAACTGGGAAGAGAAAATGTTGGTTACGCTCTCACAATAATTAGATTAGTTGTGAAATAATGAGCCTGACAAATCGGATGATGCCCGTTCTGTTTTTCGCGTTACAGACTAAAATCCATGTTCTACCAGCGTGGCTATTCACTTGTTCTTCGGGTTATCGATAACCGATTTTTATTTTCAATCTTTCAATAATTTTTAAAAATAAAACATTTAATAATTCTGTATACAATATTATTCTCCAATATTTTATTAGGAGAGCGGAGGAAATGTATAACAAAAAATTCATTCCTTCGATTAGCTGTTATTTTATTTTTCCAAAAGTTGGTTAGATTTATAAGCGACGGGAGATTCTCGCCGACGATAATGTCTACAGGTTCAAGGATCAGACACGAAATAATCATGGACAGAGGAGTCCGATCCTGCCGATCTCTATTCTCGGATTTCTCGATGAATTCACTGCCTCTCGACCGTTTATCGAGGCTTGCATCTAATTATTTTCTGAGTTCGCGCGACCGGGACCCGGCCGGGGCCGTGTGCTCTATCTACCATGACGCCGAGAGAGAAACGTGTCGAACATGAGCGCGAGACGTCGTCGTCTTATCGAGCCGCTGTAAACTTAGTCGACGGGGCGACGAGTTTCGCGAAACTTTAATGTTCCGATCGGCGCGCGGATAGCGAGACGCCGATTGGAAACTACAAATTATCCTAGCCACGCGACAAACAGCGCGACTGATTTTTCTACCGCCGAGATGAAAGTTCCTTATTGTCTCCAGCCGGAAATTAAAGGTTCACTCGAGATCGACGTTAGATAATTATTGGTGTCATTATTCCCTCTCACGATTTTAGTAAAATTAACTGTAGAATTATACACCCTGGATTTTAATTACAGGGACGTGCTTAACGTTAGATTCTCCAAGAAAGTTATTTTGACTGGTTTTTAGATTCAGTTAGAAAAAGAATTATGTATATAATGATACAATTTCTTAGGATCTTCTGAATTTTTGTAACATTTACTAATAACCTGTTTTATAACTGAAGGTAATATAAAAAAATATTAAGAATTAATTTTAAATCAATTTCTTTACACATTAGTGGTTTTGGGCAATATAGGTATATACTAAGTTTCAGTTCTTCTAGAGTTAATGATCAGTTGTTTTACTTTCTTGAGAGTAGAAGTACCTAAAGAGAATATCTTAAACGAATTTAGACATTTTCTTAGCAGACCGTGTATCTTTCTATGATGTGTTATTATCTCTTCACGATGCGACATATACGCCTGTCTTAAATCAATAATCGTGTAATTCTGTTCTATTTTATTGCAAGTTTATCTTCTGCAAATAGTTTTCAAATAACCAATTTACGTATCAATTCAATAGAAAATAAATTTTAACTGATTTCACTAACTTCATGTCTTCAATTTGCGCTAATGATAACATTTGACTTCATTGCGTAGCATGTCAAACTCAAACTAGCCTTTTACTTCTCAATAAAAAGTCAGATATTCAGATTCTCTTTACTCGCAAATAAAATGAAATTATTGAGCGCGAATTACGTAGATTGCACCTGAAAATTCTCGGACCTGTTGGTTCTATCAACCGACTGCCGTTTATCGAACCGTCATCGCGTTCGAGACTGGAAATGAAGATGCTGCCGCAGATGGACACTTAAAGAGAAAGCTGTGTATAAACAAGCTTCTGGTTGTCAGCATGATCCGCGGTCGTTTACTCGTTCAATCGGAGATACGATTAATCGTTCCGGGGGTCGCGAAAACATGATTCGAGCGTGACCGCTCTCCCGGTGGGACGCGGTGAAAGAAGCGGAAAAGTTTCTTTCCGTTTCTGGGTAAATCGGTGGAAACACTCGAGGATGCAATTAACCAAATATTCTTCTTACCGATCAGAATGCGGCTCGAAGAAAGTTCGTAAAACGCGCGACCCGCATTAAGATCGGTTCTTTTGTCATGGTTTTTCTCGAGCCATCGCGCCATTAATCGTAACCTGCGGCGCGGCCTGCTGCTGCTCTTGCTCATTCCTCGAGTTAGTCCGCGGCCGCTGAAAGGAAGCCGACGACGCGACGCGACGCGACGTGCCATTTATAGATGTATCACCGATACAATCGTTTTTACCCTATTACACTATAAATTAGGCTTACGATTAGAAAGTTATAAGTAGCCATGTGAACATACCCTAACGAGAGAAACTCTCTGTCGATTCACGTGACGTGTGCTGGTTTCAACTCGAAGATTACGCATTCCAACGCTGCTAGCAATGAGACGCTGAGCTTCTAAGAAAAAGCTTTGTTCGAAACGAGAGCAGGTGAAAAGAAAAAAAATTCTTAATGATTAAGTTATTTTTTAATTTTATTGAAACGTAAATTCTTGAACATCTTAATTAGGCCATTCTTTAAAATCGACCAGAATTGTTTTCTTCCGCAAGTTTACTGCTGGAATAGTAAGTTTCAATTTTTCTCTCGGAGCCTGAAAGAAAATGAACGGAAGTTATTGTGCAACAATGTTTTCATTATGCGCTCTATATTTATCTCGTAAGTCTAATGCACTCGAGCCACAGATATATTTATCTTTACCTCGTTACGCTATAAATTCGTTCCGGGATTAGAAAGCTGTAAGTTGTTTATAGGAGCGTGCCCTATCGAGCGAAATTTTATCGATACGTCTAGTAAATTGTAGATTCGTCTGGCGCGAGGCTCTGTGTATATAATTGTATATCACAATGGCATGCCACATTCGATCGGTCTCGCATACATCTAACAAACAAAAATTCTGTGCAGGATCAATGAAAAACGAGAGAGAGATATAATTTCATTTATATCAATTAAAAAATAGCATTTTGGTGGTAAAGGCAAATGTTCGTCACTTTCGTCAGTTAATTCAGATGATTCCGAATTCCTGTTCAATGTCTCCTAATTAGTCAAATTAATTTGCATACTATCTCGACGTAATTAAAACCTGAGAGTAGAGGATCGAACCGAACGAGAATGCGATGAATCATCCTCAAGACTATTGTC
Organism: Ceratina australensis; assembly: GCA_004307685.1. Lineage (NCBI taxonomy): Eukaryota > Metazoa > Arthropoda > Insecta > Hymenoptera > Apidae > Ceratina > Ceratina australensis. The sequence goes on from SHCU01000312.1 coordinate 12,258, forward strand.
CAAGGAAGTCATTTTCACTGCTTCTTAGTTTCAATCAGAAAAATAACTATGTATATAATGATACAATTTCTTAGACACTTTTCTTATTGTTCATATTTACTAATAACCTCTTTTATAACTGTAAATACTATGCGAAAATATTAAAAATTAATTTTAAATCAAATTCTTTACACAATGAAGTCATTCCGACTGGTTTTGGGCAATATACATATGTAGGTATATCCCTTTCGCGGTCCTATGTCGAGTGTGACTCGACGTCGCTTTTCGCTCTGGGCTTAGTTTTAGTACTTTCAAACCCATCGCGGTGTATAGTTCGAAGTCGTAGCACAACTAGAAAACATTTTCAATTCCTACATTTCTATAAATCCAGCGCGGACCTGCTGGAACGAAACGATAAAGAGCGCTCGGTCCGCAAAGGGTTAAACTATATTTCATTCATTGATTAAAAATCAACCGCTGCATAATTCGCTGAATAAAATGCTCAGCTCAGACACGTAGAGGACGAAGCGTCTCGCAGCGAAGGCTGCGCCGCACTCTCGTGGCACGTGGCCTCCGTACGAGCATCGGCACATACGGGCCGGGTTTGAAGGGTTACAGGCTCCTCGTCGCGTTTCTCATTAAAGGCGCACAAGAGCGGGAATGTCTCCGGGCATCCTCGTAACTCCTTCGCCGGTTAACTTTCCTTCCTTGTTCCGCGATAAATAACAGCCGCTCGGTCGGTCGCGCCTACGGGGCCGAACGCGAATCTTACGAAGAGAAACGTCCGAGACGCGGGGTGAAAAGGCCGCCGTGGTATCACTCTATCAGCGTTCCCCCGGTTTCAGGGTAAACGCGATGTGATCGGATTATAGCTCGCGGACACGCTTTACGCCCGCCGAGAATTTATGCAGCGCCGCGCTCTCGCGGATAATTATGCGGGTCACTCCGCGGATAGTTACGTAAGGCTACGTGAGTTTCTTTCATTTTCTGCGCGGACTCTCTCTTTACCCGCTCGAGCCAGCAAACGACTCGCATTCCCCTGTTTCCTCCCCCGGGGGGTTCCGCTACTATACGTACTTCCTCGATCTCTCTAATCGCATTGTTTATCGTTTCGGGGCATGTCCGGCCGAGCTCGGGGCGACGGTGACCGGCACGACGCGGTGATATCAATGAACCAGGGCCCATTTGTGGGTTTTTCGTGTAGGAGTTCATGCTCCGCTGATTTGTGCATGCCCGCACCTAATCGCCGAGCCGCTTCCTTTTTACTCTTATCTCGATCGCTTTTGCTCTCGCTGCCGCTGTTGCGAAACCTCGACGCTGTTTCAGTAGTTACGTTGCCAAGGTGTTTTCTGATTGCAACGCGTCAAGTCTCTTACAATTTATATCGAGGATGTTGGCTAATGTTTGTAATCAGTATTAGCTCGTTGCTCTCACGCGCTTTCTATCAAATCTGATTTTATTGGGCGTCTAAAGTCTGTCGCTAAAAATTTGATTCATTTTTTGTATACGTAATTTCTTTCGATATTTATGATCGCGAAGAGTGACAAGCGTGTATTATACACGAGCGCGCGACGCCGGGAAATCTTGATTATAATATCACAGATTGATTTATATCGTTTACGCGACTTCGCGCGCACGCATATGGATTTTTGTTAAATCGTATACAAGCCGGCAGATTCCGCGCTATCACGACTATAAATCACTCGATTCCATCCTAGAGCGTTTCCTAGAACCCGGTCTGGCAAGCCTCGTCGTTTTCCATCTGTATCGAAATGATTTTTCATCCGGTCACATGGACCCAGGGCGGACCTACTACTCCTCCTTACTTCTCTCCGTGCAACCTGGGATATTTATCGTCCGTTCTAATTGATATATATTTACCTTGATAAGCAAAGAGAATGAAGGGAACGAAAGTAGCAGATTCCCTGGATATTTATAAATAATGAAACCGCGGGAGCTTATCTTGTTTACGAGCCACTCTAATTGCAACGATATTTAACGTCGATCGACAGTGCCAACGTCCCACGTTGCTTTCTAAGCCACGTTTTAATTCCCGTTTTCAACATATATTTTGTTACTTCTCAATCTAACATCTTCTCGAAGGTACTTGACGTTTCAAAAATGTCATTAAGAACGAAAAGTATAGTTCTACAACCCCTAATTTTATGGGCATCTTTGACATTCTGTCTTATCGTAATATCGAATTCTACTCCTTAAAATTTT
>SHCU01000312.1:49902-63583 GCA_004307685.1 Ceratina australensis
GTAGAAAAGTGACTTGACTAATCCTTCAGATTTTTGTGTTAATATTTAAGTTTGAAAGCGTGCAGAAACGTTGGTTGAATTCTCTTTTGGAGGAGCGCGTGTGGTTTCGCTATTCGAATAGAGAGATCGATATCTTTCAGGCAGTTTGGTCTATTTTCAGACACGTAGATTTTCACGGATAATAAGACAGTTAGGATTTCCGTAAATTTCTTTCTACACTCGAGACTGTTTTTCAGAAAATTTAGCATACTTCTTGCTGCTTTCCATATTCGTATTTGTCTGTTTACGCATTTACTCACGGTTCATTTAACAACTATTTTCCGTCACGTGAAAAAAATGCGAGCTCATCCGTGGTCGCAAAGGACGCGATAAATTCTCGTTTGTTGACGTTCTATAGGCAAATATTGCGAGGCGGGTCTATATTTAACCGCGGAGTCTCCTTTGATATCGTTGTCCCATTGCACATCGTCAAATTGTTTGAAGCGACGCAGCCCGCTTCTACCACATTTTTCGTTTGTTACGCAATCTGAATTTTAGGATTTCATTGTCTGACGATTAATTCCAAGGATCTCAGCTCGATCTGTTAACGCACGAATAAATCGTTGAAGGTCTAGCTCTTTGAAGCTAAAAAAGACACACCTCTGCCAGTTAATACTTCGTCTTTATCGTATTTCAGCTTCGTCAATTTTTCGCTCCAGCTGCCTGTGAGAATGTAACGAGACATAAATTAATAAGGAACGGAAGATAAACTGCATCGAATTTTCAAGCTCGATTCTCTTTTGGAATGAAGATTAAAACGAAAAACTGTTATTCCATTTTAATTTTAGCTAACCCTGTTCACTTTTCAAACGACCGAGAAATACGTTTTCTCGCAGCAGCTTGCAGATTTCGCAACTTTCCACTTTGTCCATGCACACGCCTGCTACCTTTTGATATAAAAATAAGTTGCGTGAAAAGAATCGCGTTTCGTTGAGATTTATCGATTTGCGTTTCGCGATGTTCAATATCTATAAATCAGGAGCTTATATCATTGTTAATCTGTATAGACTGCTTTAAAAACGATACCTTAGTTGCGGTAATATTTCCGGTCTTTTGCCGTACGCTGTTATTTATAGTCTGGGTTCGTGCTTTGACTTTTAATAAATTGTAAATTACAAGAACGCGACGCGGAGGCATAAATTATTTTCGCATGGTTGCTAAGGTGCAGAATCTGTAGATTACACAAATGGAAAGCCAGTTACTCCGTAAAAAAGAAAATCGAGGATTGTCTCTGCCACGATTCACTGCTAAGTGAATCTGAAACATCTTAAAAATTAACAATGGCCGATATTTTAATAATTTGACTCGCGATAGATTTATATAAATAAAACAATATTTTTTAGAAGCTATAAACAGTTTTCGGTTGGTGTTATCAATGAACTATCGGTACACAAGGTGACAGTTTACGCACGGGCGAACATCACAGCTTCGGTAAACATACGTTTTCGTGATGCACACGTACAGCGGATCGAAGGCTTGGTGATGGCCAATGATCAAAGCTAATGGAGCAGTGAGCCATGTTGGCGTATTAATTGGTTGGCATCTCTCATACCCCTAATAGCTATCGCGTGTGGGCTGCGCGCGCGAAAGGCTCTTAGGTGAAAGAGAACTTCCGTCGGACACGGAAAAAATCATTGCACCTGCGATGTACCTCGAGTCGCTACGTTAGACGATATTTCAGTGGCAATTATCACCCGTCGCGATTTACAGTTGCTATAAATCATGACTTCACCGAAATAATGATGGAAACATTGCGTATCTAAAAATATCGAACTATTGGGTTCATATGAACCATCGGTTTTTTTTATATGTAAACGGTGATCTCCAAATATTAATTTTGTATACCAAAAAATAAAAATAAAAAGCTCGTGGGTTATCGTAAGAATATTTTGAATTAAAATTGTTTCGAATGAAAAATATATGATTCTACCAGAGGAAAAGTGTAGCTCGACATGATTAGTCTTTTCTACTTCCAGTTACATTCATGATAATTTATTGAGGTAAAATTCGAATTAGGTTGGTGCATATAGTGCAGGGGAACTTGCTACCAAAATAGAAGTTGACCGTACAACAATATTGCGACGCGTGATATAATTTATATATTAATTAAAAATCCGACGTTTCATATGCACCGACCTAATATTTGTTACGGAGCATGGGAAACGTTTTTCCATTCGAATCACACAATTAGATCAAGGACCCTTGTGCGTGCCGGTTCTCGCAGCATTATTTCGTTGATCAAGGCGTGAGGAAAGAAAATATTTATCGAACAAAGCCGGTGAGGAATTTACGATCCAGAACGAGGTCGAAATCGTGGAACAAAGAAAACTTGATATCTGTGAAATAATTTTATTCGATCGCGTGCACCTTGACCGAAGTAGTAAAACGAAGCCAAATAAACGGATTCAAGTTGTTCTGGGTATAAGTCAAAATAGTGACACTTGTTTGAAATTCAGATAAATAGTTATCATATTAAGGTCAGATGCAAAATTTGGAAAGAGTTAAATCAATCAAATCGGTTACCGCATGAAGAATATTTCCAGCGTTGATGAAATTTTCTTCAGGTTTTCTGTCTGAACGTATCATACTTTGAGTTCGATCCAAAATTCGCTTCATTGCTCTGTTTCACAGCGAGGGACAATTAATTTCATCAATTTCAGGTCTCAAACTTGTTTCCCCAATACTTAACGCAAATTGCAGTTGCATCACGATACTTAAACTGTTTCCGCGGTTAATTTAACATCGTTATAGTCTACACTGATAGTTTTGATGTAGTGCGGTAAAAGCTTCTATTAATTCTGATGTGATGTATTAAACGTAATAAGGCGATAATGAATTAAATACGCATATCACTATACATATTAAATTCGTATTCTCACAGGAATTACGTTTAATGGGTCATAAATTTAAATTACCTATTTTCTATATTTAAGATTCTTTAAATGTACAAACATTTCTTTTTTATTTCTACGCTTGCATTTGTGTCGTTACGTTATTTCTTCAGAAGAAAATACCCCTACGTGAGGTAATTCCGATCAGTAAGTACGAGTCAAAAGATACGATCAACTATCTTCCTATTTCCTATGAAACTCGCCTGAACACCACCCACTGGCCGTTATCAAAACTAATTACCAGTAATAACGTTTAACACCCACACGCGGAACGGTTCTTTCCGTTCTACCTTTCCCAGGCGCACGCATACGCAATTCTTCGCGCAATACTTCGCTCGCTAAACCTCTTACGAGCCTCGTTCACCGATCACACCTACGACGTGTCGGTGAATTTTATAAGAAGATAGGATCGCCTGTTCCCTCGATACCTTTTCTTTCTACGAACAAACCAACAGGCATTTCACGTCGAACTCAATGTCCTACGCGACGGAAAATTATTAGTAGCATTGTATACCGCGTGAAATCGATGAAGGCTTTTGAAACAACATTGCCGTGGGTAAAGTAAGGTCATGGCCGTTCGTTTGTGTTTCGATGCCGCGTATCGGGGCTCGGCTGCTCGATACCTCCTCGCATGTAGGTCATGGTACGATCTCCGAGCACGCTCGGTTCTCCCCCTTAGGTTAATAGGGATAAAACCCCTCGCTCAGCTTTTCCCCTTTTCGTCTCGTTCGCGAAGCACGCCTCCGCGACCTCGCGATTCGATATAGCGTGTTCGGCAAAAATATGACAATCTCGTCGAGCCGGCCACCATTTTCGATACCAATTAGTAGCCGGGCTAAACGCGATAAAACGGTTCGAATGCGATTTGAAGCACGCGGCCATCGTGCTGTCAAACCGATGCTAATTTTACAAACAGGAAACCCACCGAACGGAAGTCACTGATTCTATTAATTCGTAACTTGACCGTTACGTGAAAACGGCAGCGGGTCGTCTGAAATTCTCATTGATACGCGACGGACAGGTGAATTGAATTTTAATGTCGTTCGTCCAAGTTTTAATTGCTATCCGCGACTGCTCGTTTATTTTGTCCACTCCTGCTAATGGAATGGCTCGGGCAAAAAATTCGAAAAAACTAGACGAAATGCAATCCTTGAGGTGCAGGGTAGCTATTTATTGATTTGTAGCGTAGTACGATTCTATTTATTACAACATTCCTCAAAGGATATCAAAAGACTCAACTTAATATATTTATTTCATACATCTTGAAGAAAAAATGTAGGAAGATTACGAAAATAAAAAATTATAAAAGTAGTAGTCTGTCATAGACTTCGAAAAATAATTTAATTATCTATAGTTAAAATGAATTGTTAAATAAAAAATGTTAAAATGTTAAAATGAATTTAAAAATGATTATGAATGAATTAAAAAATGTTAAAATGAATTGTTAAATAAAAAATTATAAAAGTAGTAGTCTGTCATAGACTTCGAAAAATAATTTAATTATCTATAGTTAAAATGAATTGTTTTTATTTTGTGTTTCAGAGTTTGCAGCAGCCACGCTCGCAGTCGGAACGTCAACTGTCAGGTGAGTGAGAAAATATATTTATTTCTCGGTTATCATCCCGGTTGCATATAATTATTTTCGAGTCAACCTAAACTCGCGAGCGAGGATTGATCGCGAAAGTTTAATTAATTATCGACGCGCTCGCGTGGCAGCACTAATTGCCCCCTCGAGGCTGATCATGGTCAGAGGTTGCGACGAAAAGTGGTGACCCGTAGCTAATATTAAGAATTTCGCTGTCTGTCCACGGACGATACTAGTACTACTACCGATCCGTAGCGCGTCGCGTGCCCCGGCGACGACAAATTACTCGAGCTTCGATCGAATAAATCACTCTCGGCAAGGGCTGCCAGAGGAAGCTTGACGGAAATAGGATCAGAAGAAAAAAGAGCGGGAGAGTAGGGTTGCGCGACAAGTCCCCAGGAGCCGGGCATATTGGTGATATTTCAGCGACCTCCTGGAACTCCTGGGGGTGATTGGCGATGGATCTACCCTTTCGAAGGTAAATGCGAAAATTCGATGTGCCGTGTTGCGTTGTACGAGTTAATAATAAATCGCTTGTTCGTTCGTCAACGAGAAACAAGTGGACATATGGAATAATGGTAGTAAGTTGTGAAAAATGGATTATCTTCAGAGGAAAGGGACATCGAATTCTTTGCATTTCTGAACTTTACGTAACGACGCGCAGTTTGCGTATTGTACGTTGCTGGAAGCATGGTAGCCTGACATATTGAAATCTACGTCAATTCTATGCTGACGTCATGATAGGAAATTACATTATTTCGAAAATAGCATTGGGTATCGATCTAGTCTGGCGAGGTGCGAAATAGTCTTTCGTGTAACTCGACTGCGTCGATTCGTATTAATGTCAAGATTAAATGAATTTATTCGGAACGGTTCGTATCGTTTGGCTCTGTTTTACAAGTTATTCTATTTTAAATAACGTATGTGTCAAAAATGTTTACGGTGTATTTCCGTGCATCTACTGATACACATATATCATCGAGTATTATTGATTTTTATACACGTGATAAATAGATACGCGGGCGTAGAAAATCGAATTTGAATACGGGCTCTATAATTATGCAAATTCGAGGGTCGTGAATTATTGATGTTTTCAGTGGATGGAAAGAATCGCGGAGAGAAGTACGTACACGTACATCGCGCTCGAAATTATGCATTAATGCCGATTTTACCGCAGACTTTTCCTCTATTACTCGCTGTAATGACAGATCGAAGAACGACTTCATGCCGGGTACTCTGTAAGTGAAATTGCAGCACCCGGCCCTAGCCCTTCGACGAAGTAATTAAAAATCAATAGCACGAAGTACCGCGTAATTACACGAAGCTTAACATTATTTGAAAATTTCCACACCTCGAAGACTGAAAAAAATTATTTTTATGTAGGATAGAAATACTTGGAAGAAGTCTTGAATATTTCTGATTAAAAAGTGGAGCATTCAGTCGACAGCCAATAATGAAATATTGGAGACACGGTTTAAAATTCATGTAATTTCCTTTTTACATTCCTGTAAATGCACGACATCCATTTGTTACCATTCAAATGAAATGCTTCTGTAAAAGCTGATATTTATTTCATTAGTCAATACTCTGGAAGAAAGTTATCCGAAGTTTTCTCATCGTCATTACTAGGATCCTTGGGAGATTGCACGCATCTGCATTTAACTCATCTATTTCCTCAAGTAAAACAAGATTAATGGTAGGAAAATTACACCGGTCTAATGCATTTGTCACTTTCTGTATCGTATAATGTATCATGAGCCTATCTCCCAGAGCAAATCTGCTATATTTCACGTTGACATTTCCCTGTTTCTAAGCATCGGACCTACATTTTTCGCTCGAAACGAGGAAGAAAAACAGACACGAGAAAGAAACGCCGGCTACTACCCTGGTTCGCCCCATTTTTAAACGAATTATTATAATTACAGGACTCGTTGAATACATTAATTACGTCCATCCGGCACGGGGAAATAGTTGTAGCAGACTATTTTATACTTGTTCCACGAGAAATTGATTACGAACACTTTTATGAGACTCAAGGATTATTAATACACGGAGATTCGAAAGAAAAGTGGGTCAAGTCTGCTACGGCAATACCTTTGCTAGTACGGTCTCTCGAATCCGTGTACGACCGGTGTTCGCATGTTAATGAATTCAGTTGCCGCATTTGTACACCATTAATCAATGTGTGATTGTCCAAAGAAATTCATTACCCACCGTGTGAAGTAAGGTAATACACCTTTTCTTTCCCGACTGACGATTCTCAGAAGTTATCTGTGACACTGTTTAAAAAATAGCTTCTTCCCACCGCGCTAAAGATAACGATAACCCTCTGCGCTCTTAATTACATTTCAATTTGACTACCATCACTTTCAAGTATTTTACTTAAAATTTGCTTTTTCGACAAAGAAAGGAGTAGCACTCAACGTAGGTCCTAAGATTAAAAATGGACGTTGAGTTTAAAACTACCGACAGAATTTGCACGCTAATATACTATTTTAATATCTTTCATATTTGAATGCTATTTAAAGTTAGCAGTTTAAATCAGAGTTACAATTTTAACCCTCTGCACTCCGAATTGTATTTCAGTTTTCTTAGCAGCAGCAGCCACCTGAAGATTATTATTATTATTATCATACAAATTGTATGTAATCAATAATATATTCAAGCAATAATGATATCCCCATATGACAATTAATTTATAGATTATACAACTCTTAAATTAATATAAAGACCTCAATTTCTTATTAACTAAATTTGACGAGAACAAATTGTATTGGCCTGGACATGGAAAAATGTCTAAGGAGCTTCTGATATAAAAACTGACGTCCAATCGAACTCGACACAGGGGTACAAAGGGTCAGGAATACGATAAAATCAGTTTTGTTTTATTTTTATTCTGTATAAAAGAGTTTATGCGAGGACATTTTGAGCACAAGTGGTAGGTTTAGTATTAACCCCTTAGCTTACAATGACGCCTCGGAGTCGTCGTAAAGCTATTGGGCGAAACATAAACAAGACATTTCCGAAACTTGACGACCAAATATGAATAATGATCACAGAGAACATTCCAGAGGCGCAGTTGGAAACTAAATCGTAAAACTAAATCGGCCGCGCAGTTGGAAATGAAATCGTAAAGCAAAGAGTTAAGGGTTGTGTAAGAAAGAGATGGCTCATTATTTTCTTCTGAGACCGAGTGATCATTTAATTGAGAAGGCAGGTAGATACAATTGAACATCGTCGGATATCGGCTCAGGTGATTCGATCAGTGGTTCGGTACGTGGAAAAAAAGCCCGTGAGACGCTTGCGCTGCGGCGCGGCAGCGACGGCGGTGGCTTTCGTCCCGTCGGCCAATGGAGCACGGTGCCAGTCGTCGCTATCACGAGCACCGCGGCGCTGCCCGCAGTTTACTAAGCGGCGTCCACGCGACGCGCGTTCTCGCTCCTCGGGAGGCTGGTTATGCGGCTGGAGGGCTCCAGGTGAACCACGCGTGAACGACGTGTGCGCGTATCTTAATCCCGGGCTACGGTTCCTCCGATTTTAGGTATCGATCGCAGTGCTCGATGTTCGTTCGATGTGAACCGGCCGGGATCGATCGGCGATAAAGAGTATGCGGCAATCGAGTGGCTCCGTCGATTAAACTAACAAATATATTATCGGAAATTTCTATGATTCTTTACCCGATGCTGGGAGGATCTGAAATTCGCGCGACGATTCGCTATGTTATGTTCCTCGAGGTACCGAGTTTCATTTCTATCTCTGTTCTTCTCGAACAAGTGACGGGGTGTAATTTGATTGAGTAATTTTAGGTTCGAAGGTTGACGAGAGGTTTTTATATTTGCTCTCGCTATAAGTGTTTCTACGACGTTTCGTAGTTGATTTTGCGCGCCAATTTTCTGGGAAACTGCCTATGAACCCTGGAGACTTCTACTATCGTCTTACTGTAAATACTATCGGTAGATTACGTCTACAATGATTTCTTTTGCAACATTGGATGACCTGTGTTCCTCGTAGAAGAAATAATTCTATTTTCTAATTCTAAGGATTATTCCATTTTTTTTGTTGTACAAAAAATTTCGTTTGGTCAGAGTCAGTTTCGTTTTAGAGAACTCCATTCGACGTGACGAATTGTTTTCACTGTGGAAACGAACGTAGGTTTATAATCGAATTAATCTTGTATCGCTAAGAAAGCTTGTTGTTCGGATATTCTATGACACGTGCCTAGCCATTGATCACACTATGCTGTATTTATAGAATTATTGCGTAAGAGGCCGATTAATCGATTTATTAATTAGCATTCCTTCTTTAAATTCTGTAACCTGATACCTTCTGTTCGAGTACATGACTCAAGCTTTAATTACTGTTGTTACAAAATTTCTCTCTGTCTTTCATTGCTTGAAGGACTCTTATTCGAAACGATGAGTAATTTGTTTCTCTTTGAGTCATTTTTATATTAGTGAAAGTCGATTCGAGTGTTTCTTCAGGTGCTATTTTTCCCTATTGCCTAGTAATTAAATTATCTTCAACAGAGCGTGCATTGATCATAGAACATGCACGTCTGCCCAAGAAGGTTCCATAGATTACACAAAGTCTCTTTGTCGTATGCATGTTACAAAGAAAAATATGAAGTCTCTGAGTTTAAGGCCGTACGAGCCATGAGATCTCTGCCGATGTTTAAGAAATGTCATAAAGAGGTGCGTTCAAAAAAAACAAAAAGGTAAATTCTTACATTTAAAAAGCAGTAACTTTTATAAATTATTTCTTCTGTCCAAGTTGCAGCGAATTATTAATATATGTATTCTAATTTTCTAGTCTTCATTAAATTTACTTACTAATTTAGATTCAATTAAATCAATAAAAAAAGGATTCTGCAGAGTCTTTAAAACCGTTTTAAGAATTCATATCAAATTTGTTGCGAATAATTAAGAGAAGGGAAACGATAACTGAAAATATTTGACGAGCCGTCATTAGGGACTCCTGTCATAGCTTCTCTACGTCGTAGACGAAGCTAAATATATATTCACGGTGAGGGCTACTCACGAGCCATAAAATATTTATCCTGGCTTGACACAAGCTGCCAAAAAGACAGACAATATTGATGAACGAAATTGTGGAACGTACAAAACTCATCTGGCGTTAACCCCGGCTTCATTCACGTTTCATTCCAATTATTATTCATCGTGACTTTTATGAAGTTTCCTCGATCGACCTGCCACCGTGTTTGACGCGTACCTTTCACGAAATTAAATGCCTGAAAATACTCTGATCGCACTTTGGCCATCAGGAACGTCCTAAAATTAAAAATCAGCAAAAGAAGCATACAAAATTCGTATAAATCAATTTAACATATAATGTCTAAAAAATGTTTCCATTTATTTTATTTCTTTATAAATTAATAAATAAATTAATCTGATTTTTATGAAATTCATATAAAAATACTAGCTAACACGGAATAATCAATAGAACGAAGGTAAATGTATTTCCCACTAATAAAGTACCGTGTTGAATTTTCTAAAGGAATTGTTAATCACGGCAACGTTTAACGCGCACGGGTTTATTGAATTTCAGAATTAATTCTCCCGTTCGGTTACATGGGTTTCGGTACGCGGCGTAGGCGGGAAAATTTAATTTGGGGTAAACGTTAGCTCGGCCGATAGGGGTAGCAGGGCGTATCGCGAACAAATGTCTTTGGTAAAGTTCAAAGGTGCTCGGTTAGACGCGTCGCTGGCACAATGACGGGTATCTATAGGTAGGTCGGCCGTACAGGCTCGAATAAACATCGTGCGGCAAGGTGTCGGACCCTTGAACGCTCCGCCGATATCAGACATAACTGCATATTTGGGACGGAGGGGAATGCGGTTTCAATTCGAATTATGGATCGAACGCGCCAGATAGCTACGTTTCTCCGTTGAATCAGAACTGCTCTATTTTCTCCCTCCACTAAATATTCTCTCGGTACAAATGCTATTCCTGCTATTTACTATCCGAAATAGCATTATTAAGTCAAAGAGCTCGAGCAGTCGAGTGACTTTTTTCCAGCAAATTTTGATCGATAACTAGGTTTGGTTTACAGATCTACCGTAAGAAGACTTTTGGGTTGTACTACTTTGAAAAGATACATCTAGCCTTGATTTGAAGCACAGAGAATTCATTTTCAGGTATAAAATTGTTTTTAAATACAATTCTTCTCATAAAATTCTTCTAATGAAGTAATTGGGTTGCAAAGAGTTGCGTAGCTTTCAATATATTTTTCTTTTAAACCCAGACAATGAATACTGATGTATCTGTAATAGAATAATCGTATCATTCTCCAGTTAAACTTCTACTGTTCTTATCTTAGTTCTTTATTCTTAGTTCAGACTGTTGATCTCTTATTTTAAGATAGTCTCTCCCTCTAATTAAAAGGGACAGAATTAATTTGGTTCGATCGCAATTAGTATCGGAGCGTAAACAGATAGAAAGGGATCTGTCAGTTGATCGTGGCACGTCGATCGAGGTTTCGACCCGTAAATGCACCCTGTGTCAATTACTAAATGACGTTTTGTAACAATACCGAATTAAGATCGATCTTTGAGATCGTAACCGTAGATAACGTCGTTATTGTTCGGCCGGGAAGCGTTTAATCTTACTATTAACTGTGTTTGAACGCGCGCTTTTGAACACCCTGTCTATTACCACCGTGCCCGGCGCGGTGGAGAAAGCCGTACGATTCAATGTTCCCCGGTGTACACATTGTCTCTCCGTGGTTTCGATCTCCATAGGCGATGGGAAGGAAATTCTTCGGTGAGAAAGCCTGGTTGCGCTTTGACGCGACGAAAGTAGGCTAACCGGAAGCTGTGAACAGTCGCCAGCATTACCCGTGATGAGATTCATCATTTTTTGCAGTATCAATACCGAGGAAAGTCGGCCTTTTAGTTTCAAATCAAACTCTCATGCAACAAATTCAAACCTGAATTTTAACGTTGAACTAAAAAAATTAATTTCCTTTTTAATTGCAAACAAGTTACCCAATTGACGTGCAACTTTTTCGATTTGTATTCGGCTCGAGTAAAAATTCATAGACATAGTGGCGTTTCTATGAGAAATAGATTTTACTGTCGTTTAATTTTCCAACCTATTTTTACCGAATGAATTCTTTTGCATGTATTCACGTTAAACTTGACCGCGGAACAATTTATAGACCGATTGTATAGATAGAGATCTCAGCCTCGATCTCGGAGTTTTATTTCTGATTTCCGATCAATTTTTGTCCTCACGATCCGCGCGTATTTATAGCAGATTTATTAATACGGTTTATCGCGTTCTAGATTTATAAAACTAAAAACTTAAACGCCCCTTTGAATCAACATCTGCTATACTTAACGTCCTCTCAAGACGATCACACTTTTGAGAAATTTATATTTTCAGCCTGATGAAAGATTATTTTTATACGGGGCTCGTTCGTTTCGCCGCTCATTTCCGTGAGGCTAAACAAATTCGCTAACGGGAATCGGTGACCCTACGATAAACCATCGGATTTAATCGTGAATTTTTGCCAACCGTTTCGCGCGACGATCGAGCCGCGATTTGTCAACGGGTTCTGGTTCGACGCGTACCGAACTCCCCTTTACCCGATGACGATTTCACAAGAGCCACCGATTAGATAACCAGTTTTACCGGCTTATAAACAATCCACGCGAGCCATATCGTTAATCGAGCATACGCGACACCTGCCTCGATCACCCGGTAAACAACATGGAAAACTATTTGACACGTTAATATCTCGTTTTCATCCCGATCAACAATGTCACCGAATATTAATTAATTTCTCGAATTCGCGCGATCAAACGTCTCGCGACGCGACAATTTTGAATAACTCGTTCGAACCGACAGACCGGATCATCTCGATCGCTAATTAAATTACACCCACGCGTACAGATTTTTCGTACGCCGTTTCTTCTATTCAGAGGATTCCCGTGAAAACGAGCGCGACCGATTCGCGTGGAAGCCTTGTCAGCTTAATTCGCTGGCAGGGCGACAATTAAAGTGCGCTGATACGACAAGCGTAAGCAATTAAGCAACGAGATTTTTCGACGATAGTCGTATATCCCCGGAAGTGTCAGGCGCCGGGTGGAACAAGCGCTAATAGGTTCCTTCGGGCTGTCGCGCGCGTTGATAATGCGACAGACTTGTCCGTGGGTAAACTACGACGGCCGCGCGAGAAAGTGACGGTAATTTACATAAACCGAAGTTGCTCGTTTTAATTTCGTTGCGATCGTTTCACCGTCGCGTCGTTGCATGGCCGATATGAAAATTGAACGGCAGCGAAAAGTTAATACCGGGGCACCCGGGAGTCGCGGCCCTGCCGCCGTTCAATGAATTATTCAAGATGTTTGCTATGATAATAATAGAGATATCGCCGATCTAGATGTTTATTGCAGCAATTAGTGTTTCGCTAATCGCTCGGTTTCTCTTCTCGATTAGTCGACGCTGCTTTTATTATTTCCGAATAAGGACGCAGTTCTTTTTAGGAATTACGTATGGATCTGCGGTGAAAACCAGCTTCATTTTATAACTATTTTTATTGATCATTTTATTTATAAATGTATTTGTTGAGTTCATACTATTGATTGACTATTGATTTCACTGATACTATTGATTATAATTATTTTATTGATTTCAACTACATTTATTGATTTGATTTTTATTTATAACTATATTGATTTTAATTTACGGTGATTAACATATTTAAGGCAAAATGATATAAGATGCAACTTGTCTATAAATTATTTCTCATAAGGTAAAACGTACAAAATTTTATTCACGATTTTTCACTTACGAAAGATAATTCGAATTAAACTTCATATAATTTTATAAAATCGATAATTTAATAATTTTATAAAAATGAAGATAATTCGAATTGAACTTCATATAAATTTATAGCATAAATTGACGTTACTATCAAGCTAGAAAGTGTTCTTGACTCGTCATCTGGAGTGGCCACAGGATATTCCAGTGGCAAGTCAATATCTGATAGCAATCGGTCATATTCGCTTCTTCGAACCGCAAATCCTCGATATCAGAGAGCAAATTTCGTGGCTGCCCCATTCCTCGATTTTCGACGATCTCTTCATATCATCCTTCCCGACTCTGAGAGCATACATACATTTATACAAAGCGACAGCAATGG
>SHCU01000312.1:97885-112338 GCA_004307685.1 Ceratina australensis
GTAACACTTAGAAGTCATAAGGATGAATGTGAAGGTCGCAAATTTCATCCTGACCCCAAAATCTCTCCTAGTTTCACTTTCAATTATCTGTCATTCCAAATGAAACCCAAGTAACTAAATCTATCTATAATATCACTAAAAATACGTAATCCGTAATCATACTCGAGCACTTCCGCTCATTCGGCGCATCCTCAATTACAAGTACTCCGGAGCATTCAACAAAATAATCAGTGAAATCCGCGCGAGTCTAATTTTCGAAACAGTTTCACGCTCGATTAAACCGCGTCGTGCCATTCACGCGATCGGTAACAAACAAACGGCGTGATGCAATCGTTGAAGGTTGACGCCGCCGGAGAGAAGAACCGCGCGCTGGCACGGTAGCACGGCGTCGGTTGGGTCGTGCCCCATCCGCGAGGATCGCGTCGTTAAAAACACGGCCGATAGGTACTAGTTTCGCACGGTGAGTCAGTAGAGCTGACCGTTGCTCGGGTCGAGGCACCCATAAACATGTCCGAAGTAATGCGGCCGGACAGGCAACGCTGCGTTGCGTCCGTCGCGACCCAAATGCCAAAACCGGGAGAGAAGGTATGGCGCGAGTTACTAAATAACAGGTTCTACCCTAACCGCAGAGCGGCAAAGCGCCTCGCAGCCCTCCGCGACTCGTTCGCGATGCTACGAACGACCGGTATTAATATTTATAAACGGCGCTCCGAACGAGCTCCGATAATCGTTTCCGCGGTACTTGCCGATCGGTAACGGTCGCTTCAATTAAAAGAGTCGCTCGCCCTACGCGCGAATCGAAAGGGATGGAAATTATAATTCGCGTAACTCAGCTTTCTTCCCTTGCGTTTCTACTACCTGGGAATGTAAATTTAATTTATAGTTTCACGCTGGAAATCAATTCGTTTGATTCATTGCATCCGACGTTTGTTGTGACTTCGTGTGTATAGGATCTTTTTGTGAGACTTGATTATGAGTTGAACCAGTTGCACCGCTATGAGCTACGATTAATGCTTTACTCATAGAAACATTTTAACGAGCAACGTTTATTACGTATTAACCCTTTGCACTCGAAGAATTTTTCCACAAATATTTCTCACAGGCAAATTATTAATAATTTCTTCCTTAGACATTTCTTAAATGAATACACATATCAATTTTATAATAATTAAGTTTGATTTAATCAATAATATATTGAGGCAATAATTATTTCTGTATATAAAAATTATTTGATAAAACAAATGGTGACTGTGAGTCACCTCTCGAGTGCAAAGGGTTAAGAGGTTTAAAATTCTTCTACTTTAATTTCGAATCGAGTTAACGATTTAACTCTTTGGAGCACGATGGGATTAAAAGTGTCCCACCTTTTTGATGTATTTCATGGCACGGTGGGACATTTTTAGTCCCACCTCGAAATCTTGCAGTAGTTGCATTTGCATTTCGTCTTATTTACGTCAAGCAGTTGGTAATGTATTCCTAGTGTTGGAAGCATTAACTATTACTATTTTGTTATGTTTTTACATGATTCTATATCTTTATTAATAAAAATATATCAATTTTGTTTAATTTAAAACCCGATAAAATTCCTGTACAGCATGGATCTATTTTTTATCTGAAATCCTGTGCTTCAAAGAGTTAATTAAACGTCGACAATTAAAGCTGGGAGTTGTGGTTTATCCTTGAAGAGGATGCGTGGACACGCGGGAGTACGAGTGTACATATAGTTTTGAAATTTAAGGGATTTCGTTTATCGGATTATATCGAACATCTGCTTCGCCTCTTCTTCCTTGATACCTCGAGATTCTCCAGCCGCTTGATCTTCAGAAGTAATCAATATGCAAATAAATGGTCGGTGTTGCCGCCGTGCCCGGGGAACACGTTCTCGCCAACTCGAGCTCCGAGCGAGATGCACACGCGGCGGCGTGTGCGTCGATGGGGAGTGTTGCAACAACCCAGATGCCAAACGCAGAGGAAAGAATGGCACGGGTTTCTAAATAAAAGCCTTGGGTACCCTTTACCGCAACTATGTTTCGCACCCAATGCTCGCGGCACGATGCTACGATAAAAAGTTACGAAACTCGCGCGGTATTTTTAGCCGGGTAAACCAGAACGGAATACAAAACATTGAGTCTACGGCATTAACATTCATTAGTCTCGGCGACATGACAATTCCCGTAAAACAAAAATCCGTCGTGAACGCGTTCGATTCGACGCGATCATTTATCGTCGTTCCTTATCAGGGACAGCCCCTTACGATCTCTTGAAATATTCATCGGTAGAATATTATGTCGTTTCCGATTTAACAAACGCGACCCGGGAGATTCGTGATATTAGGTTGTCCCATAAGTTTCTTCTCAATTTTCGAAACGAATTTAATATACGATCCGAAAGAAACTTATACTTATTATATTATAAATCCAATGCGTGCATTCATAATCATTTCTTTTGTTGCTTTGCCCACATATTGGTTTCAATCGTTTGAAATTCATTGATTTCAATTGATTTTTAGGTTTCTTCAGTGGTAGTTTCACGGGGTAAAAAGAATGAATTTTCAATATCATTTTATCACAAATGTAATGAAGTGGCTTCGTAGATTTCTGACTATGACGAAAGGTGAACTGGAGCACATGTCTAATTCATCCTTGGGAACAAGAGAACTGTTTAAAAAAAGAAGTGAAAAAATTCGCTGCTGCGTAAACGATTAAATAATCTGCATAGCCGAGGGATTCCGTCCGAAAATATCTCGGAGGGAATGTTCGGTTGAAAACAAGCATTCCGCTCGTAAATCAGGCGCCGAGCGTACAAGAAGTTCGCGTTACGGTTCAACCGGCGTACGGTTCTAAGGTTAACGACAGAGCCGTGGCTGGCTGGCTGGCTACCGAGCTTCGCTCGTCGGTGAATCAAAACCCCGTAGGCATCGGAACAAGCCTTAGGAGACCGTTTTGCTCGGCGCGACTTGCGGCATCGCGATATCCGCTCGAAACATGATAATTTCACGGAGGCGAACGAGTCTTGCGGCTGCGCGCGAATCGACAGACGAAACCGATCGAAGCGGATCCTCGTGTCGGGGAGATCGCGTGAGAAAATCCGATCCACGGTCGTCGTCTCTCCGGCGTGGCGCATCGTACCCAGCCAAGCACCCCTTCTTTCCCTCGCTGCATTCTGGTTGCACCGGTTCCAGCCGTCGCCCGTGCAACGGCACACAACAAACGCGTTCCAGGGGTAGAGAGAGAGCAGGAGGAGGAGGATGCAATGTGAATCGCGGCGCGATCCGCTTTCTGCGGGTATAGGTCTTTTACACGTATACAACGGATCGTAACTTACGGCCTCTCGCCGATCGAAGCGCAACTATGAATAGTAGCTAATTGACCCAGTTGAACTCCAGTCGGTCGGCGCAAGCCGCGATATAAATACGATACCGATACAACCGGCTGATATAGAGTAGATTCGATGGGCTAGGCTGTATTATCGCGAGGCTCGCTGACTCCCCGAGGTGTTCGTTTTTCAAGGGAAACGTTACAGACCCGAAAGAGGGGTTCGTCGAGGTGATAAAGATACGAAGTACGCCGGTTGCTAACTCAATCTGTTGATCGCTTTATTTCTGGTTGTATCATTTTATGACTTGATTTATTGATCCATGAAAATGATTAAAAATTGATTAATATTAAAGGTACCGACTATTTCTGCAGATTTTTAGTTTTATGTGAACGGAAATAGCAGCTTAGATAGTAATTGCAATTCTCCTAACACGAGGCAAGTTTTTAAAACCGACTAAAGATATTTAGTGATAAATATACTACGGATTTGAATAATTCATAAGCGAAATTCAGCATGTATACAAGATACGTTCAATGAAGTGCATAATGTATCAAGAGCAAAATGCATATCACGCACAGTTATAGATGAAGCTCGCAGCGTTCATCGCTGCCTTGTAATAGGAATTCCTTTTCCCTATGGGACGTTAGCATACAGAAATAGAAAACTAGCATTGCGTGTATAACAGTCAGTTTTTATCGATCGCATTTCTATCTTTAGCTCGTACTACTTTTTAACTCTCCTAAAGTTTGAAGTGCTCGACCATCACGCGTAGCACAATCGTGTACGTTTTCGATTACGCTATTCAATCCTCTGACGTACATTTATAGTGGCTCATTACTATTCAGGCATTTTAAAATGGAACAACTCTTTTATGATACAACAATGAAAATATCAAATTAAAATATAAGGAAAAATAATGTTACCAAAAATTTCATGCACTGATGTCACGTGTATCAGCGATACCAATAAATAATCAATTATATACCAAATAATTAATCTTAACCAAATAGGTAATAAAACGAAATAAGAAAATTTAAATACCAAATAAGTAATCAATTATTTGACATTCAAAGTGTTGGAAAATTAATTGATTATGGGTATAGCTGATATTACGAACAATCGATAATTCATACAATCAGATTTGTAGAAATCCCACGATCTATAAATCATCGAATCTGTTGCAAGCCTGTAAATGAAAGGATCAAGAGATCGCGGGATCTAAAGATCGAGGGGCAACGCGCGAGGAGGCCTGCAGCGCCGCCGCGGATACCGAACAGTGCTCGTAATGTATAAATCCGACTCGAGTTACGGAAGATTTATATCTATCATCCCCGGCGATGCAATCGCAACGACCCACTTTCCTGGTCGCACGTGTTCGATACTAACAGGATCGACAGTTAATTAAGTTACCATCGGTACGATCTTTCAATAGCTTCGATTTAGAAACGGATCAAATGATTCACGATACGATCTCTGGGAACACTGGGAGAAGGGAAAAAATACGTACGGACAGCGTTGACGTCATGCTCGCGCTTATGCTCGATCGCTGCTCCTCGGCCCGTGTATCGTTTCATTGATCCCGAGCCAGAGGAGGAGATCACGTGGCGGTAGAACCAGTCGAATTCCCGCCGACGCTAGTCGATTTCTTCTTCTTTCCAAGTTGGATCTTCTTTTTTTTTCTCTTCGATCGAGAATATCCGCCAGGCGTTCCGCGAAAAAATAGGCATAATCGAGCGGCCGAGCCCCGTTCGGTACCAAAGAAATTTCATTGCGTAATGCGACGGGAAATCATAGCGATGCGTGTCCTCGTATCGGCTTTCGGGGGACACTCGATACGTTTGTCACACCTGGCAAATCGGTACTTTAACATCCGGACACCTTTAATACGAGTCGACGGTGCTTCGCGTATTCCGAGAGGACATTTTTATCACCGTTTTCGTGTAAGCGTTATGTTCACTTGCGCTCGCAGTCAGTGAAATCAAACTCACTGTAAGCTTACGTTACGAAACGCGATTGCCTTCGTATTTCAGAAATAATCACATCATTTATTATTTATTATTTCTGAAATTATTATACGTATTTTTATTTTATTATAGAAATTATTATACGAATTATAGAAATTATTATACGAAATTATTATACGTATATATTTTATTACACTTAAACTAGTTAACACACGCTTAACATAGTGTTTGGTATTAATGGTAAAATTAAACTTGAATACTGTTGTGTTAATGTAACTGAAAATGGAAATACTTGATGATCTCTAATCTACGCCATGGTCTCGGCGGAACGTTCTCGGGGTCGAGAGAAGACGCGAGCATCAATCGGCGAAACAAAAACCGGTAGCGAATCACCATCGCCAACCTAATGCTAGGCCCGCGAAACGCAAAATATGATTATACGTGATAATCTGAAGTGCAACGTCTATCAATAAATATAAAAAAATAAAATATCTAATAATATAATTAAAAAAAATAATAAATAAAATAATAAACATTTAAATGATGAGCAAAATTTGAAAAGAATGAGAATTTTGATATTACATCAATTTAACTAAAAGTTTCAAAAATATTTGAAGCGTTGCACTGTCATAATTATTATCGATTTTTCATTATTATATTTTTTTGTAAATGTGAAACGTTCGATGATAGCATGGAACATTGATCGTAAGGAACGCGAGATTACGTGAAACAGTTAATTATAATTAACCGCGGTGTTAATGTTTATTGATTACGTTGTTAACGGCGAGTAAACGCGAGAGCCCACAAATTGTTAATTGATACGTCAGGCGGAACGGTGAACGACGGTGAGCAATGAGATTTCCTCGCGGAACGCTCAGCAATTAGTACATCCAGGAAGCGAGAGCGTAATTGACCAATCGTTAACGTTAATCTATTGATCGTGGAGCAAGAGCTATCGGGCTACGATTCGCACGATCACGCCGCGTCGCGCGTCGTGCTTCTTACTGGTATCTCGAATTCATCCCGGTTTACTGAAACAGTGTATCCGTTACCGTTAAACCGTCTAATTCAGTTAATTTATTAAGTAACTCAGCTGCTACGTGAAACTGCTCTACGTTCTGCTTCGATTGTTTCACGAATGCGTCGATCTACGTCGTGATAAAAAGTAATTATATTATCAGACGTAATTTGTAAAAAATAACGTGTCCAGAATGCACGATTTTTCCTTGGAGGTTAAAAAGAAGTTGAGATTCTGAATTGATGATTAATAAAAAGATCTCAGTGCTATGCAGTTTTTCCACTTTGTGAAAATTGTACTCAGATAATTTTTTTAATAACTGTTAGAGAAAAGTGGAAGAATTATTAACTAAAAGTTTCTCCCTCTTTTTCTTCTTCAGGGAAATTTGTAGATTTAAGCAGGGTGACTTCGCAGATATATATTTTTTTTTTGACAGGGTGCTTCGTCAACTATTGAATCATTTATCACAGAGAAAGTGCATACCGATCTCGGGAAGGGTTTTCATATTAATGAGTTCATCGAAAGTGGTTTTGGGGCATATGTAAATTCGTTTACGTCACGTGGCGTAGTTTAATTTCCTGATTATCGCGGGAACTCGAATTACGAAAGGGAGTCCGGGCACGGTGTGTACGACCTCGGGTGTACCGCGTCTGCTACTATTAGCGGCACATGGAAATTTTATAGAGAAAGTACCGTTACACCGAACCGCGTCATAATTCGAATAAAATGAACCGAACAAGATAGAACAGTAAAACCAGATAAAGTGAGGTCTATTAAATTTCACGTAATAAAATTGCTGCGATTACCGTGTCTAACTCGATTACCGTGGATCTCGATTACTATTTAGTAGCTGAATATATTCTGAACATTTTTTTCTCACTACGTATAGAATTATTTTAAACGAACCAGCGAGATCATTTTCATTCTAACACCGTTCCCGTATAAACGTGTCAACTATGAGTAGATAATTAATTTTCGTGAAAGTAAAACGAACTTTTGAGAAAGTACAGAATTTTCTAAAATGATAAACGGCAAACGTGGAAGAAGGAGTTTCTCTGATTTCTCCTAGTTGTACGTATTTCAAAAAACTTCTCACTAATTTTTGTTACAGAGACGCAGCATCCCATTGTTCATATTTCTTACAATCCTTCATACGCGATTACCGAATCAAAAAATTTCTCTGAGCGTTCAATTTCAATTATTCGGTTTTGAAATTTCTACCTCGAGAAAGAATCTCTCACGGTTTTTTCTTAATTGGTATGAGAACGTAAGCCGAGAAAAAGAAGTCGTGATCGGAGTTCCAGTGAACGTTAATGGATCACTTCTATCGATCCATCCGAAGCTTGCGAGATCATAGATCCGAGATCTGGTTCAGAAGATCTGGGTCGACGTTGCGCAAGTCGGGATGGAGGCCGAAGTTTCAACTTGAAGCGCGGTATCCATGTGTTCACGGAGCTGCTCTGTTGCAACGGGAACAAAAGGGGACAGAGACGAATGGCCACGGCGAAAACGGTCGAGAATAATGTTACCTGCTCTGTCGCGAGACCGCACGAAATTTCGGGTGAAAGCCGATAAGGGACACAATAACCGCCAAAACGTATCGACATCTCCAGCGCCGATTCTTGCAGGAACTGTTACTCTCTTTCATGTTTCGTGTGCCATTTTTTGCAATCATTCTCCGTCTTCGGTATATTATTAAAATTAAAAGGAAATATACGCCATTTAAAATTGCATAAATGCTGATTACTGTTGGAAATGTATGCAAAATTTGAATTATAGCGCTATTCCGTTTCTCACTTATTTTTGTCTCACTTCCGGTTGTCTCCTTCTTCGTGATTCACGTGCTAATACCTCACGCCAGTTAAAATAGTTTCAATGCGTGTTTATTATGTCTTATAATCTTTTATAGTATGATTTCGGAACAGTGTATAAATAAATAAGCTGTACACTATACAAACGAGTGTTCTAAGGAAATTCACGATATAAAAGAGTGTCCGAAGGAAATTTCGGATCGTAACCCACCATTTCTAACAATTACTAAAAAAGCTAACATAAAAAAAATTATTTAAGATTATAGATACTATGACACGTACTAAATATTTTGCTTATAAAAAGAAATCACTTTACAATCTAAAGCACGTAAAAACCTGTGAAAAAATGTTGGATGACTTATGAATGAAGAGCATGAAATATCTGGGAAATGACAGCGATTCTTCGAAATGGAGATTAATTTAAAATAACTCATCCCGTATAAAAAAAAAAAAAATGGTACTTCGATCTGCAATAGTTTGTACAAGTAGAGGGATACCTGGAGGTAGAACGTAGAAATCGATCGATAAAATCATCTCATTAGGAGCAAATTATGCCGGGTTGAATCGGAAACGCGGACGGACGCCCGCTGGCATAATTTGCACGTAGATCATTAATCAAATAATCGAAACTCGCGTATCATGCTCGGTACGTTGGTAGGTGTGCGTCGCGTGGAGCAGCACGATCGATTTCCAACCGTGTAAATGCATCGACTCGGACGGGAAGATCGTGAACGAGCCTTGCCCGTGGTTGTCCACTTAGTCTACAGGCATTAATCTCCTCGTAAACTCGACGGGGCTATAAAATGCTGGCCACGGCCATTGTCAGGGACCCGGCCGTCGCCGGTGCTCCTCTATTTTTCTGACCGCGGTAGCGTTCGTTTTAAATTCAATTTGAAACGGAGAACAATCTTCTAATTACCCGATGTCAATTAGTTTTATTTGATATAATTTTATATCGATCTGATATTTATTTCATTTTCGTTGCAGATTATCAATTTCCGATTGATGTTTCCGGCGTAGCCAAAGACCATCCTTTCCTGGAAGCTGACTCTCTGCAGAGCCTGTTTCGACGGTTGCACGCGCTGAACCGGTGCGCGAATATGAAGATCGATACCCACCATACGCACAGTACTAGTCACAACAAAAGCGTGAGTACAAGAGATTTTCATTTGAAATTAAAAGAGAAAGCTTTCATCCGAGTTGCCATCTTACTCTTCGCGGTACACTTCTTTTATCTCGTGGCTATATATTTTCTGGGTGAAATTCGTTCCTGGTTCTCAAGCATACCTTTTTATACCGGGACCGGAGATGTAAAGAAGAGAGGACCTCGAAAGGCGGAAATACCAGTCTAGATCGGGAATATCAGGATAGAGAAAGAGTGAGATACCGGCTGCGACAAGGGTTCCTTCTACCTAAAACCGCTTCTTAGAATCCCACGGTTTTCAGGCACGGTCCTTTCAAGGATCGCATTCCTTCTTGAACTTCCGTGCCGTGCCAAGATTATCTGTTTGAACGCGATTTCCGTCGTACAATTTTCCGAAAAGTTATCCTGACGTTCCCAAAAGTGTTCGTCATCCAAGCCAGCCCGTTTCGTTATCGCCTCGCTAAGGAAATATCCTGATTTCTCGAAGAAGGAATGACAAATATTTAACGTTGATGTGAAACAGCAAATTCGTTTAGTAACATCTGCCTTGCAGTCATTTATATTAACTGCAGTAATACTTCACAGACCTTTTTCACAGTTTAAACATTTTTATTATAAAATCCTATGGTCATTTTAAACTCAGTTAGTTGTCAGAAGTAAAAAGGGGAATTTGTGTTCAAGAATTACAGAAAATTAAACATTCTGGTTATTAAACGTTACGACGTGACATTAATTACAAATTCGAATGCGACTTTTCATAAATACCGTCGCGTTGCTTAACAGTGGCCATCGACGTTTTTCATCGCGTATTCGAGTAGAATTTCGACCCATGTGAACCGTCGTATCGTTTCGTAATTCCGTCGACCACTAATCGAAGCGCACATCGCGCCTCATTATCGCGTTCTTCCCTGAGCCAGCTAATTGCAGGGCTATCGGAAAACAAGGAGTTATGACGCGTTCGCAACGCGTATGGT
This sequence comes from Ceratina australensis, assembly GCA_004307685.1. NCBI lineage: Eukaryota > Metazoa > Arthropoda > Insecta > Hymenoptera > Apidae > Ceratina > Ceratina australensis. The sequence continues at coordinate 108,115 of SHCU01000312.1, forward strand.
CATTGTTATGCGAGACTCTCCGACTCCCCTGAGCTATTCTTACGATTAGCCCGAGGTCGGCCATACCAGTAGAATAACAACTAACGAGTATCACGTGACTAGGTTAAAGACCAGAGTTAATTATCGTGAAGAGTGCTGCTAGGCATAGCGATACGCCGCTCCGTGCGGTGCTTATGGCGGCACCACGAGAAACACGATTTTTCCATAGCCTTTGCTACAGGGTGTCTCAAGGAACACCGCGTAGCCCTCTGTTTCCTCAGATAAAAGTTGTACGATGACATATCTTTTATGAGACACGTTCAACTTTTTAATAAAAAACTGATACCATAGTCTACAAATAAATTTTCATATTGTAATGTGTGGCAGTAAAAATTCAGCGAAGATTTACTTTTGTATTTTTTATACGTTCATTTGATTCTATGGGAGATTATATTTTTTTTTAGTTGAAGTTTTTGGAAAATTCTAGCGGTTTGAATAAGTGAATGCAGTGAGTCTGAAGGAATCGCAATGCTTATCATTCAACTTCGTCTGCTCAAGCAGGAAGTGTTCCAAAATAATACAATGGATGGCGCGAATCAGCGCTAAAAGCGAGCTTAAATCAATTATACGTCGCACCCCCGTGCCCCGGAGGGGCCTGTCGATTAAGATCACGAGGATCAATTCGTACGATCTTTCAACAGAGAAATTACTCCGATCCATTGAATGCAGCTCTCGGTAACAGTCGTACAAAGGAGAGACGTCGATTCAATTCGTCGCGATTCATCGTCATTGCTGCTTTTTTTAATATATTTTCATGATCTATATTCCTTGTTTCATTTATTATCATTGAAACGTCGTGGTCTGGCGTTCATTAATTCTAGCATATCAGTAAAAAGGTTTTATTATCTATTTGTAACTGCTATAAAAATAATCAAAATTATTAGGAAAGGTGAATATTAAAATTGCGTATTAATTTTTTTCGAAGATGGACTTTGGTCATTTTCAAAGTCAATGTCTCATTCATATAGATCAGGCGGTAATCATTCATTAATTCACGTAGCTGAGCGTAACCTGACATACAATTAATACTGATACAAAAACAGAAATAAATAATCCAAGAAGAAAGGAAGTATTTTGGTATCAAATTTGAGGTTCAATTTTCGCGAGTATTCAGTGAAAAGTTTGTTTTCTTGTAACGCGTCGAGCGCATCTGAAGGATCGATAGATCGTCGCGGAGATCGAGGACTTTCATGCCCATAAACGGGCCACGGACGCGCGTTTTACTCGCTATTAGCGTGCGCTCACACGTGCATAGACGCGCGCGCAGCTGCAACCAACGAGTATCGCTACTCTCTCTCCGGAAGCGAGTGGACCGCGTGTTATGCGTGCCCGCGTATATTTAATAAATAGAAAATGCCGCGGGCTCTCTGTCTATAGCCGCCGAGACAAGTACAGGGAATACGCAATAGCGAGAGAGGAGTAGAGGGAAAAAAACCGACTGAGGAATATTTTTTTTTAGCGGACCTCCCTAGATGGAGAGAAAGCACCGCTCACGCGTTTATGGTATTAACCGCGCGGAATACGAAATCGGCTGATATCGCGACCGTTTTTCACGGACAATCGCGAAGCTTATCGGGGTATTAATCGTAATCGTTACAACGTCTGATCTTGTCGGGTTAAGGCTCTGAAGAATGGAATCGAAGCTTCCGAAGCTTCTCGCTTATTTGGTATTCGCTAATAAAATCTTTTTTTATAACATGCCTTGTAACGTTACTTTACGTAGTTCATCTTGTAAAGCAGATTCTAGCGACTAATTAATTATGGTTTGATCGATATTATTTCGGCACATGTTTATCTTGAATTGGTCGAAATTAGCATTTTAATTCGCGATTTGCTATCTCGTTGACCCATGTATAATTACTACCTACAAATTTCCTCTTAGTTTAATTCATCGTCGCAGTAAAATTAATGTCAATTTCGTTTGACCAATTATATGAAAATCTGAACCAGAAATTATCATTTTAATTCACGTTTTGTTATCGTTGACCTATAAATAAATTTCCAAAAATCGTGGGACTGTGTTGCGAAACCTAATTTGATGATTGAAATTTGATGTTACATTGGTTCAACGGAAGCCGCGTACGTTTTACTACCGATGCCAGCAAACGTTTCCAACACTGGCTCGGTACATTGTACGTCGATCGCTTCGTCGAAACACCGATGACGTTACGTGTATCGGCTAATCAGCCATTTCGTAAGTGACGCTCGATTCGCGGAACGTTTCACGAGGAAAAAGAACCGTGCCGATTCGCCTTGCCTGGAGGCATTCGATTTTGCTTTCGCAGATATACGATTGTCCACGATTCCACGTGCGTACGCCTCATCATCGTTGCTTTCACCCGAATAGGGACTTTCCTTGAGGTGCCACGGGTGCAGGTCGAACCTTCGATCGTCGAAATTAATAGGTGCGACCGTTTGGGGTTCGAGCAGGGAGAGAAAGTTAGAGACGACGTCTTTCGGGCCCCGTTTCACCATCGTTTCCTCTGGGTATGATTCGGATCATCAACGTCCAAAACGGAGAAAGGTTCTCAAAATTAATATTTGTTTCGTGGCATTGCCTCAGAGGGCCTCGAGCACACGTCAATCAGGATCTCAGGAATTACCGATATCGCGCAGTTCGTCTAATGGGCCAATTGTGAAATATAAAAATATTCTTACATGTACAAAGAAGCGAGACTCTAATTGTTATCAGCGTCTTGTCACTTTCTCATGTCTTCGTTTATCGGCCTATCCGATTGCCATTATCCATGCATCGAAAATTAATCCATTTTATAATATTAACCCTTTACAGTTGACGGAATTTTCTCCAAATATTTACTGAATTTCCTCATTTATTTTATAATATATGAAACTACTGTCAATTTTTATATTTTTGATCATTTTTGAATATACAGACCACATTTTGCTACCTAGATTCACGATAAGAGATATTTTAATTTTAACTTGTTAAGAAATCTCTATTTTCTGATCAATATTATATTATATTCAACGTGACAATATAGTAGGAGAACAAGAATTATCATTGACATTATAATTAAAACATCTCCTAAACTAATGATTTTTTTACACAAATAGATTAATACTTTTTTGTAAAGAATATGAAGGCCCATCAGCTGATGCAATAAACTATATATGATTCCATTAAAGAAATATTAATGATCTTCATACTGTGAGAGTTCAGACACAGTTTAGTCCATTAAATTAACATACATTTATTTCATGAGAACTTGGAGGTAATTTATGTACCAGGTAAGATGATGACTGCAGATTGTATGACTAAACCACTAAATGGACCAAATCTGATAGAAAATGTAAGAAGGATATTCAATTTAATTAATCCTATCGATTGTAAAGGGTTAATCGCTAAGCTTCTATACAATGGGACCCGTCACTTCGATTTTACCTGTCGTTCGACCGTTGATCAATTTGACTTTTGCAACGGCACCGTGCATACGCACGAGAGCATGTTTCGAGGATGACGAGAGAGAGAGAGGAGTTGGACGACGATGAAGATAACGATGACAGTCACGGCGCGTGTTGTCGTCGCCGCTGTAAAACCTGGAAACTGGTTCGGTACACGCGAGCCCCTGCTGAAAGTCGTGGCTGCCAGACTGCGCGGCACGTCTCCCAGCTGCACCTGCACGCCGGCACTGTTCGATTGCGTAAATGCACGCTCGCTGCATACTAGAGCGTGATGAAATTCCTCCTGCGACACCTCGCGCTGATTTCTAAAGTGCTTTTTTTTCTCTCTCTCCTTGGGTTCACAGCATTCTTCTTTATGGCTCCGAGAGAACTCGTTAAACGCAGTTGCAAGAGCCTACACTTTTTTACGCTAACTTGGATATTGAAATAGAATAATATGTTTTTTTTGCTTTTTTGAAAACTTTTTACATGACTTCGACGCAACTTCGACGTCTGTTCGAAGCAGAGCAGAAATAAGTTCGACGCGAACAGCCAAATACGAAGCTGGAATCGGCGTTCGATCGGGAACGGTCTTTACGCCGCGATAAATCGTCGATGAATATTCATCAACGCAGAAAAGGGTGTCGAGTTAGCGGCGGCGACCCAGCGCAAAGATGGACTGCCTCGTCGCTTTAGCAGCGACACGGATTAATAGAAACTCGTAAACCTCTCGCTTAGTAAAATTGCAAAACTGAACGATTCTCCCGGGGCAGAACTTGCGCG
>SHCU01000313.1:0-16250 GCA_004307685.1 Ceratina australensis
GTGCTGGACGCTTATATGCGCCCATAGCAGTTAATTATCAACACAATATATAGTATTATATAATACAAAATATACAATATTATCACAATACAAAACATATAATATTATCACAAAGGTTAATTTTCAACAAACGTACGAATCGTATTAGTCAAATAAGATCCGAAGAGGATTAGGTCGAGCGTGGCCTCAAAAGAAATGCTGGCTAATTGCTCAGCGCGTTTAGCGGCGTGCATAAATATAAAAGACTCGAACGAGGCGGCGACGAGTCATGAGAAACAGGTCAAGAATTTATATTGCGCTGTGTACGGCCGCGGCGCAGGTTAGGGCTCTCCTATTGTGCTTGCAAATTTTGTTTCGGTTAAACACCGGATTATTAGTCAAAGGATTAACCGTGTGGATCAGCTCGTCTCCACCTCAGAGGCAATGGCGCGTAAGCCGTTTCAGAAATCATCCTTCCTTTCGTCTTCCGTGAAGATCCGAAGGATCAGCGACATTCTTGACCGGCTTCGCAGAACCGGGTAAGGAATGTTCAAAGGTCACGACGAACGCGTTCCGTCGACGGTGCGTCCATGTGAAATTCTAACGCAACGGGACGACGAAGGGACGGGATTTTTGAGAAAGCAAGCAGGCAGGCAGCAGCAGCAGCAGCAGCCAACCCCCTCCGAATAAAGTGGGCACCGGTGGTGCGGATCCTTCCGCGAAAAACGTTTTCTTTTTACCTGGGCCCGGTTCGAGGAAACGTGGAGAATGACGCGCCACTGCATTTTCATCTCACTAATGGCTCCTTTCTTTTCTGAAGCCTTCGGAAATACTTTAAGACCCGCTTCGACCTCTGCGGGACCCCGTCACGTGAAACAAACGCGCGCGCATCCCCCTTTTATGTATTTCCATGCCGCCCGTGGCATTCCCATAGTACTCGCCACCCGACAAAGCGAACATACGAATTGCAAATAAACTTCGATCGTTCTCGAACGCTAATACTAGAAACAAACTGATTGATTTTGGTGAAATTCGTACGGTAAAAAGAGTCGATACTTCTCGCGTTAAATGGGTGAAATTTATCTTCGCAACTGGAAATTACTTAAAGATGGTTAATTAACCCATTTGCATCAGAAGCGCATTTTGTCTGGCCACTATCGCCAGAGCGCCTATTCTCTTGCGCCGATCATTGCTCTTGGGTATTTATCACCAGAGAGTATATCATACCCATGCGTATTTGGCTTCCAGTCAATGAAAAGATGTGATCGCAAATACTGTCAGGGTAAAATAACTTGGAAAAATAAAAAAAAATTAGATCTAGAAAACGTAGGCGTATTATGGCGATTTATTCTGATAATAGCGATAGTTATATAGATTATAACTATAAAATTCTTTACTTATGTAATATTGCTTTTATTTGTAACATTTAAAAACATTTTTATTTGAATAAAATCAAACAAATTTTTGGTGATAAGACCGAACTTTTCACTTTTCTGTGCGATGCAAATGGGTTAAATGACTATTATTCGTAAAGGTACATAATTAGGTATATAATAGCTCATGAAGTATTATTCAGTAGGTTGACGCATATGAAATGCCGGATTTTTAAATGAATATATAAATTATTTCAGACAGGTGTCGCAATATTGTTGTATGATCAGCTTCCACCTTGGTAGCAAGTTCCCCTGTAGATACAGTTGGACTCCGACTCGTTTTCACGAATGCCTTTAGTTTATCGTTTTCATCAGACATTTTGGGTCTTCCGCGCGATTTACTTTGTAATGAGGAATCGTCAGACCAAAACTTTTGAAACCAACGCTGTACTTCTCGATCGTTATTTTCTCCAAACGCCTGGTTTATGTTACGTTACGTACAGCTTCGGACAATTATCCTGAACCCACTGCTATCTATGTGTAGGTTCCCTAGCGAGACAATATTCACAAGTAGTAAGAAATCTATTGCAGCAACTTAATATTCCGGAAATAGTCGGAACGTCTCTTTCGCTGTTTACGAAACGGCCTACGTACGGCGACGGGAAGTCGGAAGCGCAACTGTCCACTCTCTCCGTCGATCTAAGAATGACGCGTGTTCCTCTACTAGAGATACACTTTTCTGCTCGAGGGAACAGCCCTTCCAGAAATACTTCGAGGAAGGCAAGGCGCGCGTGTCGCGTGCCCCTGACTAAATTTTCCTTCCTTCTTTCCTTCCTTCCTTCCTTCCTTCCTTCCTGCGTTCCTAACGCGGGGTGATTCGATCGGGCCACGGAAAAACACCGATGCCGGGGCACGTGTTACGCGGGCGCAAGATGTTCCTAAAAATAGACGGAACGACCGGTGTGACACTCGTCGAATCATGCGTCTGGGTGCACCTTTTCTCGCCAGTTGCATCCTTCGAGAGGCGGCAGCCCGTGTGGCACGCGCTCACGCACGCTTCCTCTTTCAACGAGCTTGTCTATCCACCTGGGGTCAGGAATCGTACAAGGCGAAGACAGAATTTTAACCACCCTCTATGGCCCAAACTTTTGTCATAAATCCCAAAAAGTTAAGGGAACGAAAAATCGAAACCTATATATGCAAATGAGAAACATTTGTACGATTTAAACAATTTTACTGTGATATATATGTTCACTGTTTGCACTTCTGTGTATAAAAAATTAAAATGACTTATACGAGGGGTTTATAGAGAGTTAATAATTATTTTGACCAAATTTTTGTATCAAATCCCCAAAAATTGGGGGAACGAAAAATCGAAACGTATATATGCAAATGAGAAAAATTTGTACGATTTAAACAATTTTACTGTGATATATATGTTCACTGTTTGCACTTCTGTGTATAAAAAATTAAAATGACTTATACGAGGGGTTTATAGAGAGTTAATTATTTTGTCCAAATTTTTGTATTAAATCCCCAAGAATTGGGAGAACGAAAAATCGAATCGTATATATGCAAATGAGAAAAATTTGGTACCATTCAATAATTACCTTGTCAGGCATCGTCTTTAAGTCTGAATAACAGCGTGTTCGAACATCGTTCTAACGTTAGCCAATTATTCCAGTTGTTCATTTGTCAGTGACAAAATTCGTCTCCAATTACATTATCATGTGACCGATAGGTAGGTTCGTCTTCGCGGAACTAACTAAGAGAAGCCAGACTATACATACGTATATTGATCACGAGCGCGTTTCCAGCTACCCCATTGCGGACAAAGAGCATCCCCAGCAATTCCATTATAAGCTAATTGTTTGAATTACGCGGTGGCCGATGAATTCGATAGGTATCGTGCTTGGTACACCGCGTGAATCTGTCCTTCGACCCTGTCGACCTATCATTTTTCCCGATTAACATCAGCTAATACCGGATGATAAACCTACATTTTCTCAACCGGTCTATTAACAAATATCTAAGCTCGATAAGATACAGGATTCACAATTCGATGCGTTTTCCGAAAGGAGAAAAGTCATGAAAGGTAACGCGGCGAGAGCAACTTCCCGAAATGTGGCCGATTGTTAGCAATGAATCGACAAACGGGATGAACGGAATTCCGTCGAAAGGAGACGGGGGCGACGGCGTGGGTAAATAATCGGGCGATGGTTAATCCTGAAGGAACGCAGCGGGATATTTTTGGCGGGATCTCGTGTCCCGAACAGAAGGCGCGCGGAGATGGAATGGGCGGGGTAGAGGAGATAAGACCCAACTCGTGATTAATGGACCAGGGCTGCGCGGAGTACAGGAAAATGGGGGAGGTCGAGCTTCTTGTTTGCGTTTCGTCGGCCGAAGGGCGGACGCGTAGGCGACAGAGAGAGGAAACGACGGTGGAAGTCACCGGGAAACTTGGTCAGAGAGAGGGGAAAACCCGAGCACGTGCTACGATCGTGGGCCCTACGACTCGGGAACGAGCGAACCCCGTTTCATCGACGTCCCCTACCCTCCGTTGTCCCAGTCTCCAGTTGGGCCCCGGTCCTACGGTGGGGGCAGGTATCCCCCAAAAAAATCCCCACCATCTCCTTGAAAAACTCGACAAATCGGGAGTGATGCATTTCCCGCGATCGACAAATCGTCAGGGACCCTCAGTCGCACCCACGCTTCTCGCCGGTATACATCCTCGCTCGCTCGGTTCTCCGGTTACAACCTCGAGTTCTCTCTCGAGAGAGAATTCATTCGGTGACGTGACACAGTGCTTCGTTACGAATATTATTTTACGTCGATTTTCTGGTATTTTAATCCGTACTCGGTGCCGTTTCGTGACTGTGAGTTACTCAGGGTGCTTGAGGTTCTTCGCTGAATTTTGCCGCCAGTTTTGCTTGTCTCGAGTCGGGCTTCCTGGAAACAAGGTGTCTAACTACACTGAAACGTTAGAGAGTAATCGACGCTGAGGATGAGCGCGATAAATCGGTATGTAAATGTATTCCTGGTGGAATTAAAATCAAGAGAAAAATTTTGATAATTGGTTTGTCGAGCGCGACGGATTTTTTAAGCAAATTAATAAGGTGGACGTAATTTTTGTAACGGTGCACCTGTCCGGGTAGCCGACGGTCGTTCCCACTAATGACCAGCCGGGAGATCCTCTCCGGTTCTTTATGGTCGCCCCGAGCTGGAAAGGTGCGAGTTTTCCTAATCAGCAGGGGCGCCGGGTTGCGACGCCTTTCTTTCTTCCTTCATTCAGGTATTTCCACGGAACCGTCCGCCGGGAGTATAAAAACGGCCAAGGTCGAGAAAACATCGAAGAATGGTACCCCTCCCGGCGTCTCCTCTCCCTCCTGTTTTCTCATTTTCGACGCACGAATGGATACTCGGCGGCCGATCGTAACTCGCAAAGGAACGATGGGATCCCTCTTTAGAACTCCACAAGTTGTTTTCTTCTCCGCAAGATTGCTCGAACTGTTTGCCGTTCCTCTCTCTTTCCGTTCCGTTTCACTTATTTCTCGATAGGAATTTTTTCACCAATGACGTTAGATTCGCAGAAAGAGATTTCAGGCACGCGAATCCCCTGTGATTAATTGTTCGAGAAATCGGACGAGTACGATCGCATCGATTAAAATAAATTTGCGTTAACCTCGTCTCTTGCTTCTTCTTTAGCAGGGTGTATATGAATCCTTCTTCTGCGCGAGATCGCTACTATTACGATTCTATTGAATTAAGTAGAATCTCCCTAAAAACGAAAATAATTTGAAAATCTTTTGTTTCCAGATACTCAAGTTCGGTTGGATCTGATAGAGCAACTACCACACGTGGCGACGATCTGCCACGAATCACCTCACCTATTCGGGGACCTCCGCGATCATGTGTTCAACATCATTATCAAATACCTGGGAGATGAAGATAATCAGGTGAATACTTCTTCCACGTTCCTATGTAATTAGCCTGAGGACATCTAACATGCAGTAAGATTAGACATCTGTTTAATAGACGATTATCCATAAAAAGTAAATATATTATATAACGTGATCTATCTAAATTCCCGCGGAACAATTATAAGTAATAAAACCGAATTGTTTCTCTGTAAAACAAAGATTAAATTTCTTTATTATTTTTAAACTTATCAACTAAGGTTTATTATACAAAACGAATCAGTACCTGTAAATCAAAGAAACAACATTCAATGTTTATTATTCGCTCTGTTGTTCGTTTGTTAGAATTATATACTTTCCCTCGTTAGCTCCTTTCTCCAACTTCCAACACACGTGTCCCTTTCTCGATATCGACACATAGATGGATGTCTTATCAACCGTCGTTTGATTTGAATCCAACGTTCGAAGGAAAGTGTCATGTACTTTCTTTACATATTATAAATATAAATCCAAATATCAATTATTATTTTCTACACTAAAAACTATAGGAATAAACAGGATAAACATTCTTTATATGTACTGCGTTTATCGATGAATATCTTCTTACGATCGACAAATTTTGTTCGATGACTGGTTTCCCCTGTCGGAATGTACGAATCGCGTTTTTTTTTTTTTAACTTTGCTACATAGATCCTATTGACGATTTCTTTTTTTTTGTTTCTCTGTGTCAGGTACAAATGACGGCTCTAACAGCGGTGCTGACGCTAACGAAGATAGGAATCCTCGACGACCACACGATCGAGCACAAACTCTGTCCCGTGATAGATGACCTCTGTAGGTCCGTCGATTTCTTTAACACTGCCATCTCCGTAAGTTTCCATATTTTTTTTCATTTTTTTTTTATATCTTTATTTCCTTTCGTTTAACATTCGATGCTATTTTATGACTGCATAAACGCGTCGAACCGCCGTTATTCTCCTCTGTATCCGTAAATCATGCGTTACGATCACGATACAACGACTCACATATGATTTTGAAAGTGCCAGGAAAATTTTCGGAAGTTACATTTAATGTATTTACGTTATGTTACTAATTATTATTTGAGAAATGTAACAGCAAACTGTATGCGAGAGGTGTTCTAGTATCTGTGTAGGCGGCGGTCTGAATAATGAACGAGCCGGATAAAACGATGCCTGCGCCAAAGACGTATCTTCCCTTCGTATATATTTCACCTCTATTTAATATTCCATCGGGGGATATGGGTTAACGAGTTTACTCATTTTAATGCGTTCCGACGCGGCGCGACTCATCGCCGTTTAATGAAAGAGATACGTATGTAAAGGATCGCTATTAAAGGTAAACGTGTGTCAATTACAAGTGCGAGGGGGAGAACAAGGCGACTGGCCTTTCCGCGCGCAGCATTCTTGATCGATTCGACGCGTCTTTAGCGTATGCATAAGAAAACCGAGTTGGCGCGGCCTTCTGATTAGAATTATCGCGCGCATCGAATTCACCCGGACGTTTACGGCCGTCCGATCGTCGCCGCCGCCGTACACCCTACGGGACGAATTCCGTCTGAAAGACATGGGTAGTGAGATGTTCTCACGCTATCGCGTCTCACTATCTTGTCTTTCATCCGGCGTCCGTTCTGCTGCAACGTTCGCCTAGCCTACGGAGATGGAAACTGGTACTCGTCGAGGAAAAACAGGTCCTCTCTAAACGCGTCAAGCGCGCCAACTTGATCAAGACATTTAAACGTTCCCGGCAATAAATTTCAAGAGGGGTTCTTTACTGTTTTTACCAAAGGAAGAACAAAAAAAACGATAGATAGAGAGAGAGAGAGAGAGAGAAAAGAAGAATTTCCGGCGAAGAACAGGGACATGCTTTTACCATCAAAGTTGGTTTGTCATAGAGATCGACTATCACAGCCAGCTTTGATGAGCAAAATTGTGTCCGTCCTCGACGGAGAGAGAATCGAACTAACACGAGAGAGAGAGAGAGAGAGAAAAGAAAAAAGGAAATCATCGGAAAATAAAGAGAGCAAAACGGAAGGGCGGAAGGGAGACGTGGAAATAATTACCAGGGAGAAAGATAGAAACGGAAAAGCCGAGCTCGGCCGGTGTCTGTGTCCTTCGCGGGATTGTAGGACGACGGAAACGAGCGATCGACGAGAGGAATACTCCGGCGGCCCGGAGAGGAGGCGGTGAGAGCAGCGGGACGGGGTGGGACGCGGAGCGAATCATTGTACCGAGGCAACGGCAACGGGATGAAAATACCTTTTGCGGTCCGATACATCAAATTGGTTGTGGAATGTTTCGAGTCATATCACAGCCATTTTGATGAGCTTGGCCCGCAGAATCGATCGTCAGGGAAGCGTGTTCGTCGTGCGCGCTGCGGAGCGAGTGCACTTAGCGCACCGCTTAATTAATAATCACCCACGTCGTCCGGTAGACGCGCGGCGACGCGCCTTTCGCGATATATCGTAATGCCGTTAACATTCCTCCTTCTCATCCTCCTTGGATAGAAATATCGTTGATCGTCGATCGAGAGGACTGAGAAAAAGAGTGCTAGCCTGAGAGCGGAACCCGAATGGAATCGCGGAGGAGGACGAGAGAGAAACGCGATCCAATCGTCAAATTGGTTGTGGCGTGTTGCTTTTCAAGATTTCATATCACAGCCATTTTTGACGATTTGGATCGCCGTTTTCTGCGACGTAATGCCTTCCACCCGAGACGGTGCAACTCATCATACCGTGAGCGTGCTCTAGAAACGAATGTAAAATGTACGCGTTACAGGGAGAAGACCGGGGTTCGCTCGTCATCACGGATTAAAGAACGTGAAGACGACGAGGGAGGACGGGTGCGTCGCTCACAAAGTGGTTGTGATATGCTGATACGAAACGATCATATCACAGCCAGCTTTGATGAGCGTTGCGCCGTGTCCAGCCAGCTGATCTCGAAACAATTCAAACCGAAGTAAACTGCGTTTTAATCAGAATTTCTGGTTGAAAATCATTTTCTTTTACGTGACTCATTGATTTAGATCGTTGAATAGTACTTCAATGATCTATCTAATATTTTCTGTCGAACTTTCGATAGAAATTTCTTTCCAGGGATAAATATAATAATTTTCGTACGTTATAAACCAACTGGCCTGTCAAAGAGTTAAAACTTGACTGGTAGTACTTGATTGTCCTAATTCGTAAGCCTTAATTTCGACGTAGGGATGAATGAACTTGGACGAAACACAACACGCGTGTATGTGAACGTTCCCGATTGTCGAACGGCAATGATTCACCTCCGCCCAATTTGTTTGATCGTCGCACAATGACCTCCTGATTTGCTCATATGCGGGTACGAGGATGATGTACTCCAAAAATCGTCGCGAAACGATCAATCTTACGTGGCATCTATTAAATTTGAGCTTTGCTTGGCGAACAATTTACGCATCAACGCGTGAAATGTTTCCCGTGATGGAAGTATACTTAAACGGAAAACTTGTAATATAAATTCATCGAAAGATTGTAATACATCTGCGTTGTAACCGATATTGTATCTATTATTACCTCTTCAGCTGTTTTTCAGGTATGGCACAAATTCGGCTGTTCCTCCCATCAGAGTGGTTGTGATGTGGTAACTAGGACTCGTATCACAGCCAGCTTTGATGAGCGGAACGGTTCGATTTATACCTTCGTTAATCATTTATAACTTGGCTTAAAAATCAGACACGCGTTAAACCGAGTTTTGTAAATCGAAACTAATAAATAAGTTAAAGCGAGTTAAAAATAATGCGCATTATAACAAGCCACTCAAGCGAGCTACAACGATCAACTTCAGTATTCTCTCAGTTACTTCTATACGTATCTGCGTTAAATTAGTAAAATCTGCAAGGAACGAAAGTTGATCACTCGAGCCTCTGAGAGGATGTAAATTGAGAATATTTAGTAGACGCGCGTGTGTATGAATGGTTCCATTTGATTTACTCTCAATCCTTTTACGTTACTCGTTACTTTGCTTTACCATTGAAAACTGTTCATTTGGGATTCTTAAGAGGTATATCGTATTGTTATGTCGATCCACAGCTCATGAGCAAGATGGCCCCGCTAATTGGCAAAGAGCTGACAGAAAAGATTTTTCTGGACAGATACATTGCCCTCTGCGAAAACAAGAACTTCTACGTACGAAAGATCTGTGTTTCGCACTTCGGAGAGTTCTGCGCGGCCGTCGGGAGGAAAACGGTTTTTCGAAAGCTGGTAAGCTCTTTTGCAAGTACCATTTAAATAGATTCAATTCCCTTCGGCTTATTTTAATCGTCGAGTCTAAATTTTGCATAAACATGAAAAATTCACTAGATTAATGGTTATTTTCAATTTCTTCATGTTTAGTTTCCGGTATTCGTCGACTTGTGCTGCGACTCAGTGTGGGGCATCCGCAGGGCCTGCGTGGACGTCATGATGCCAGTTGCATGCTGCATGACCTTACAGCACCGCCGATTACTATTAGCGGAGCTTTTGGCCACGCATCTGAACGACTGCTCGAAATGGGTGCGAATGGCCGCCTTTCAAATTTTAGGACCGTTTATATCTACGTTCGCGAAACAGTTCACCGAAGTAACTTATAATCAGCAGGGGGAGCTAGTATTTACCAGCCAGCAGGATTCTCGTTTCAGGTACAAAAGTTCTGTCCTTAAACACCGTCTCATAAGGCTCAATGCTTTATTTGCAATTCGTCCCATATTTTCGTGTTCCTGGTGCTGAAACGAAATTTTAATTGGATTAATCGTGTTTGCAGCGTAAGGTATTCGTATGAAGGAATATTTCCCACAAAATGCGCAATACGAAGTCACACGCTAGAATATAATAATTCTAAGGATAACTTCAATTCGTCTGTGATAATACCAAAACTAATTTTCGAGGAAGACGATGACGACGACGAGTCCCAAGAAGAGCACATCTCCATGATGAGAGCTTTGGTATGACGTGCGCCTCATTGAGCATAAAAGATTTTATGATTTCAGTACTTACGAGAACTTCTTCATTTATTTTAGATACAAAGGCAGCATTTAAAGAACAACGATAAGAATAATCAAATAATGAAAGACGTAGAAATCTACAATCCATTCTTATATTACTACATAGCACCAGAACTTCCGCCGGATGACGAGCTCGTCGAAGCTGCAAAAAGATCCGCTGCGTTGAACGACGTGGATCGAACACCAGTGACGATTATCACCGCGTCCAGTAAGGCGTCGATGTTAGACGATGACGCGTTTAAAACACAGAATAAGACCGACGAACTCGAGTCACTGAATTCGAGTAGTCAAGAGATCGTCCCGCAGCATTTAATCGATTCGTTCTTGTTGATGGCCGGACTGGACCAGTGTTCGGACACCGGCACCGACATTCCTCATCATTGCGCGTTCAGTTTCCCCGCGGTCGTGCTTACGCTCGGCAGAGAGAACTGGCCGTACCTGAAGGAAGCCTATGAATCTCTTGCAAGCGCGAATCCGTGGAAAGTACGGCGCACGCTTGCCTCCAGTATCCACGAGATCGCTCTTATTCTTGGAGAGGAACTCACTGCCACGGATCTCGTCCCAATCTATGACGGGTTCATCAAAGATCTGGACGAGGTCAGAATAGGTGTGCTGAAGCATTTAGCAACATTTCTGAAAATACTCAATCTTGCCGATCGGCGCAAGTACCTACCAAGACTGAAAGAATTTCTATCCACCGACAACGTGTCCAATTGGAGGTTCCGCGAAGAGCTGGCTACACAATTGCTGGAAATCGTGAATCTGTTCGGGCCAGCGGACGTGGACCGATATATCGTGCCCTTATCATTCAAATTACTGGGCGATAAAGTCGCTGCTGTGAGACATGTCACATTTTCTTTGGTACGTATTTCACGCATTTTCTTGCGCAATACTTTTCTTAGGATACTTACGTAAAACCATGTAATTATTCAAAGTCATTGGTTCATATTACAATCGTTATTTTTAGGTAACTCAAATAGTAGCTCATCTATCTGACTACGGCGACAACTATCAGGTTACGGCGCTGTTTCGAGAACTCAAATACAATCTCCACGCGAAGGGATGGATCAGACGGCAAACATTCGCCTTCATTTGCGCCAAACTGATATCCAGCAATGCTATCAGCGGTGATAGGTTCTCGCAGGAAATGTTACCCAATTTGTTGAAATTATCCTCGGACAAGGTGCCGAACGTGAGACTGGCTGTAGCGAGAACTTTGTCCAGAAACGTTATTCCTAGGGGACGTAAGTATTTATTTACTATAGAAACTGTTCCGTGTAACACGTGCGAAATATTTAATAGATTCTTTTCGCTGTCGAATTAATGCTTAAAATATTTACCACGTGTTACGTTCAACGAAATAACATCATCGTTCGAAACGTGAAATATTCATGAAATGTTTAAATCTTCAGCACGATGGCTGGGAGCAGAACAGATGGAGGAAGTCGAGAGAAGGCTGAGAGAAATGAGATCGGATCCAGATAGGGACGTTCGAGTTCTAGCCGGTGGCGAGGAGAGTCCTGTATTAGATATACTATCCCAAACGAAAAGTGAACAGTCGAGAAACATAATGTTTTAACGAATTCGAGAAGAATCGATACGAGAATCAAGCTCTAATTATTTCCTGCCATACGAATCAATTTTATAACGTACAGTAACGTACGTAGGAGACAGCGGAAAAAAGGAAAAGGATACCGGGCGAGAGTGTTCTTCCATGTGTGAATTATATCTGTAAATTAATAAAGAAAATTAAATCGAACGGAGGAAGACAATTTTTCTATGCTGAGTATAGACAAAACGAGGCGCAAGGATCTCCTCAAGGGTTGACGATATCTATGATGTAAAAATAAACTCATACACCTTACGGGGCAAAAAATGAGAACAAGTAACGAAACATGTATCATTTAGTGCAGCCAGGATAGCGAAAGTGCAAGTTAGCGTTGTCGTTACAACCAAGGGACCGACGATATCCGCGCCCTTTTAAACTAAGACAGATTATAAGTATATCAATGGATAAAAAGACATTACGCCATTGTTTGAGAGTGTGTGTGCGTGTTTAGAAAAGGAGTTCGAGTCGTGTGCGTGCGTGGTTTAGTATTCGCGAATATGTATGCGTTATACCATTGTGATCAATTTGTACATGTAAGTGGTCCCTTGGACAAGCCGGATATTACTAATTGGAGATATCGAATCGACGAGATCTCTTGTTCTGTTTGTTATGATAGTCTGTATCATTTTCTGTAGTATTACAACGGCGACAGTTTTCGTCTTTTAATCGATTTAAAAAACATTCTCGGAATCATTATCAGTTGCGAACAGCGTTCGTCTTTTTATCGCGTAATTTTATTCAAGTTTTCGTGCTATGATCCCGTAAACTTTGTACATGTACATGTTCGATGAGATGCAACGTGAGAACTTTGCGACTGAAAGAAGTAAAAAGAAACGAATAACAAAAATGAAAGGAGAGCAAGAACTCGCATCGCGCGATCAAGATTTAATCGCAGGTCGCGCGGTGTCACTGTGATTTTCGTCTACGCGCAGCCACGCATGACGAATCTGTACCGATTCGTTGTAGTTCGTGAAAACGTGATTATCATTCGGCTACAGTTAAACTTCCTGTAAGCAACGAACGATCGTTACTTGTGAATACCGTATGAAGCAAACACGAAGTTTTGTTTAAAATATTCTATATAATATATTGTGCATTTGGTAATGAGACGAAAAAAAAAATATACATCAAGCGATTTGTTACACAACAGTGTTGATGGCGTTGAATTTTCTAAGAATTTACCAACCAATCATTAAATCACCAATTAAACTTGTATTTACTTTTACATCTTTATTTAACAATAATGTATCATCACTTTTCCCTACATAAAACACGATATAAATCTTACATATATATTAATCTACAAAATTACATCGCAAGTAGACGCATTAAAATATACCAAGGAATTTTGGCGGACAGGCTGGCAATTGACAAGCCTTCTCTTCCATTTCAGTTTCGGCTGTACTACAGTCGTGCGAACAATATCGCCACCTTATCTGACGACCCTTACCACAAGTGACGCTACAGCTGCTCCAGTCCGTCCACTTTCCCCATTTCTGACCGTTCTCCTTCTTCGTCCTCGGACCAACGGACATTTTAACAACTCGCCTACTACCCAGTGATCGTTTCTGCTCCGGTACGATTTTACTTGAATCTTTGACGGGCTTATGCTCGCTACTTCCAACCGGATTTATTTTTCTCTCAACAATTTTCCCGGTAGGCTCGAAGCCGTGATTCGATGGCGTACATTTCTGAACGATCTTTGGCGCTTCTCTAAAAGCATCGCAGGCACTGCTAACGTTTGAACACAAATCGTCGATCGCTCGCGCTTCCATCTTTTTATCATTTCGATTATCCGTAGCCTCTTCGATATTCAAGTAATTCTGCAGCTCGTTTACCTAGAGAATATTTTTTTTTATAATTAATAAAATTGCATATTTATAGTACGTAAATTAATCGGAAAAGCGGCGCATCTGATCAAGACTGCAATCATTAACGAAGGGATTGCTCTGAGCCACAAAGAAGTAACAATGCAAAACACGAACTATCCTAGGTACTGCTAAGTTCTGCAAATATGTTACCTTTGAAACCAATTTTTTCGCAAGCTCTTTCACCTCTTCGATCGATCTTATCGCCCGTACAGGCTCGGCGTTGTTACCTGCGGAAAGTTGATTTTCATCTTGATTGCTAAACTCGCTGATTTCGGATCCAGGCTCCCGGATACTCTGGTAATACCTCAATTCCTCTTCTTTAGTTAAAAAGCCGTGATTCGGCACCGTGTATTTATTCCTTTTCGCACGTAATTTCGCTTTTTGCGATGATTTTTCATTTTGCTCGACGATATCCTGCGTCTGTCGTGCGTTCGGGCTTTCATCTGACCCGAGCTCGTCGTCTGGATCATCGTCGTCGTCGTCGTCGTCGTTCACGCTTGCAGAGCGTTTCGAGTTATCGATTTTGTTTCCACTAGTTAACTTCGAATTTGAATTCCGCCTCGACGGAACGTTTCTCGACGAAGGGTTACTTTCGAAATCTGTTTTCTCGTTAGATTTTTTTGATTTTACGAATCTACGACGAAAATTGTTGTCAATATTTTTCTTAGCCACTATATTAGCAATGTCTACTTCTGATTTACCGTCGCTCTTCGCGTCAGTTTTCCTTTCGCGAGGCACTCTCGACCGATCGGTGTCTCTTATCTGCAGATTACTCGCACCGTTGTGCTTCTTCCCCACGTGTTTCTTCTTCTTCTTCGACTTCGTCTTCTTCTCGTGTCGGCTATCTTTCGTTTTCCTTCTCATGCGTAACAACTCCGCTTTTAAGTCAGCTACAGCCAAACCCGACGGATTGAAATTCTGCTCAGCGTTCTCGGCTTCAACTTCTGATTCTTCGTGTTCGTCTTCGTTGATTTGAAAATCAGAAGTAGCTTTCCTCTTATTATGGATCTTCGGATGATTATTTCGTTTCTTTCTAACTAATTCCACTGCTAGCATAGGGTCTTCCGGTAGACCTTGCACTTCCGTATCCTCATAGGGTTTTCGATTCATAGCATCCTTCTCTAACGATACACTATCCTCATAATTTTGCTTATTTGCAAACCTTACATTTTCGTCCTTAAGTGCATTCGATTTCCCATCAATTAGAGAATTCTTTCCGGATTCATCGTTGGTAATGGACGCAGGAGCCGTGAATGGATAAACGCTAAGAATTTGTGATTGGTCCTCTTTCGAGTACACGTTCGATCGTCGATCATTACCAAGGTATTCCTGTGATTTGATTTCCCGTTTCGTATCGTACGATGCGTCGTCCTCGTAAGAGTTTTCCTCAACCGATTCGTAACTATTCCTCGGGAAGGAATTAGCTAGGTCTCTCAAGTAATTTTGCTGATACACAGATACAGGATCGGATAGTAATCTGTTCCGTTTTACTCGTACATGTGGCACGAAGGAATCAGGATTGTCGATACCGTTTAAAAGGTCGGGTCCATCGTAATCTGACAACGTCTTCCGCTCTGCTGTGTCTCTTTTACTAAAAACAGTCTCCTCAAACTGATTATCCGCGGCTTGATTTCCATTATCAGGAATCGAGCACAATGTCCTTCGTTTCCATTTATACCCAATACGATTATTATTTCCTTTTACAGATTTCTGAGTTACATTGTTACACACTGCACTGTCATTGACATAGTAATTGTTTGGATCCTTCAAAGAATTTTGAGCTGGTAATCCATCGTAATTTACTGTAATGTTCTTTAATTTATTTCTTAACAATTTTTTCAGTTTCTTCAAGTCATTAACTGTCTCTATCGAGTTGATAGTTTCGAATCGACTTATGAATGATATTGAATCAGGTACACACGTGCTATTCAATAAAACATCTACAAAATCATGTAGAACGTTTCTAAAGCTATCGAGGAAACAGTTTGTGTTTCTTAACCACTCGCAACCTTGATCGCGGAGACAACAACTGCAGTAACTGGGAGAACCGATATTATTAATATTGTGTTTCTCGGTTATAGTGACACGAACGGTTAGCAAAAAGATCGTAAAACTCCAAGCGCATATAAAAATTGGAAATTTCAGCATTACACAAGATGTTCCAAGTTTTTTAAGATATTTTACTCATTGCTCAACCGCAACGTTACTTTTTGCTGGATTAATATTTTTGAAGACCTGTTCAAATGATAATTATAGCTCCAGGTTTTCGGATACTACAAATTTCTTTACCGCTGTGATACATGCCTTCAAAATAAAATTTCGATGTATCGATATCATTACCACCGCGACTTTCTGATCAAGCGGTCTTAATTACCGAGATATCAAGGGTGAAATAGTTTAGGCTTAACTCTACAGAAAAGTGTTTCAAATAAAAGTTGTAGATCTAGGCGAGATCTATAAGAAAGGTCCT
>SHCU01000313.1:35706-76237 GCA_004307685.1 Ceratina australensis
TTTTTGAAAAATCTGAAATTTAAGTTGTGCTCATAAAAGTAACCCGAGTGTGGGTTTGCGACACACATGAGCGTGTCTCTGCAAAAATCTTAATCGCTCGCTTCTTTGACCTCGGTGATCGTCGAAGGACGAAAAAGGAGTCGCGGGAGGTCTGAGAAAATCCGCGCGGCTCATTGCCATTCCCATTGAATAAAAAGAAGGTCGGTTGGCGCGCAGGTTGAACAGCCGTACGGCATGCAGATGTTGTGTGCTGTTGCTGCTGCTGCTGCACGGTTCTCGTTTGGAAACTTTTCTCGTGCGCGCGAGCACACACGTTGCACATTCGCGAAGAACTTCTCTTGCGGTAGTTTTACTGTACCGTAACGTGAGAATTTTATCGGCGCTAACCCGGCATCGCCACCAATCTCGTCGCCACGCACGCGCTGCGTCCAGGCCTCGCTTCCACGGTATCACGAAGTGTCATTCCGGGAAACGTTAAATATCGTAGACCGAAATAGAGTTGAATGTGTATCAGCTATCGGATGCAATAAATAAAAAATAAATTTGTACTAGATGTAGATTTACTATTTTTACTACTAGTAGTAGAAGAGATTTTATAATTAGACATTATGATATTGTTACGCGACGTTACGGAGGAGGAGGCGGCGGCAAGAATTGTTGCCTCGGTATTGTCCCCGAGACATTTTTGCAAGGTACCACGACCTTAAAATAATACAGAGTCGCGGGACAATTGAAGATATATGAGACAGCAGATGCATTGTGCCGAAGAACATTAGCCAGGCCTGTTATAACGTTACCTCGCGCGCTCGCACACGCTCTTCGGATCGTTCTAGCTAACTGTGAAACTTTTAAATACCGCAAGCCGAGAGGTAAATCGCCATCGACCTAATTTTGTTAATTAAAACGCGGATTTTTATGTAAAACAAAACTTACATACGCGTAAATTTGAATATTATTAGTATTATAGTATATATATAGTACAGTATATATAAATAGTACATAGTATATAATATATATACAGGGTGTAAACCTATAGGTGGGCAATATTTTAGAAGCGTATTCTACAAGCCAAAATAAGACAAAAATGAAAAGTGGCAAAATTGCGTTCAGGCCTGCATTAATTAGTTATTGGCAATTAAAAATTGGGCCCTTTACATTTTCACGATTTCTGAAAACTCTCGGGATTCATTCATTTCAGACGCAAAATCGACTAATTTTTAATTGCCAATAATTAATTTATGAAGGGCCAAATGCAATTTTGTCTCTCCTTATTTTCATTTTATTTTGGGCCATAGAATATGATCCTAAAATATTGCCCAACTGTAGGTTTACATCCTGTATATAGTATAGTATTATTAACTTCGTGACATCTGCTACCCAGTAATTAATAATTGTACATCCGAACAGGAATAAAAGAAACTGGACTCTGTTCCATCGTGGTTCAAGCAAGGATTCAACGAACAGAAAAGGAAATTCCCTGGCTCTCCTTGAACGATTTTCCAAATTCGATCGTTACATTTTACAAACTCGATTACTTATTTGTAAAAATAATCTCGCCTCCACTCTTGAGATGACACGCTGCACGGGACAGGGACAGAGACACCGCGTAAAGTTTGATCGAGTATTCCCTCGAGGAGTCTGACCAGAACGATTCTACTGAATATTCAAGACTGGAAGTCGATCACGGAGCCAAGGAATTCGAGGTATGGAATCTGTAGGAAGAACAGAGAAACGATCGATCACGAAGTCGATCGGAATTCTAACATGGGCGTAGGCCGAGTAATTGATGCGTTCTCGACCTAAACCTACATACACACCCGTTGTTAGTTAGTTAGCCAACGCGCGCGCGCGCGGACTCTGTTCTCATATACTCGGCTACGTCATAATTTACAGTTACTTCTTATACGGGCCATTACGAAAGGTTTCATCGTCCGCGGTTGCGGTGTTACTCGAACACCGATCGAGTCGAATGAATAAAACAACCGAGCACGTGCCACAGTTAGACGCCGACGAGGAAACGAACCAGGATTCGCTGGAAGACGGTGAATCCAGCTCCGTAAAGTTGGCACCCCAAAGTGGAAATTCTTATAAAAACTAAATTGCATTCGTTTGTCCGTCATTTGTCCAACCAGAATTTTCGTTTGTCCACCCCGCAAAAAAGTTATGTCAAAAGCGTGGAAACATGTGTAATTTAAATGAGAGAAGGTTACGTTATTTTTATATTAAGTGATAAAAATGCAATTATTTTACTATTAAACACATTTTTTAAATTACAGTAAAAGTACCGGTCGTGCAACTAATAAATAACTCTATACAATTTCCGAAAAGAACATACAAAAAACATTAATGATCTTGCGTAGACAATTAATTACGAAACTGAAGAAAATTATCTGTACTCGAGCCTACCGCTGCAATTCTTTCTAATCAAAGTATGCATTCTTTTTCATGGACAAACTGGTTGGACAAACCTGGACAAATCGTGGGCAATCAAGTTATATAAAAAAGAGTAAACAAAATTTTCATCGGGATGCTGATAAAAAATTCTTTTATTTACTTCTTTGGACGGAAGGAGAACAAACAAAAATTTTGTTGGACAAATCTGGACAAATGGACACTTCAGTTTTTATAAAAATTTGTATTTAGGGGTGCTAACTACATTGAGCTGGTGAATCCTTCGGAATCAAAATGGATCTTCCGCTCGCTGGAGTTTAAAAATTACGATTATCAATGATTTAACGCGAGACGCGATAATCGCTTGGGATATGCATATGTAAAATCGTAGAAAGTATCAGACGTTTCACGAGTGCTTATATGGCGTTTTACGATCGTAGGTCCGAAGAGAATATCTAGCAGGTAGTTAAGTATCACGATTAGTTCCCTTTACGGATGGAATAATTGAAAACAAGTGAAAGCGGGCATTAAAAATTGCACACGCGGTTACTACTCGATAATTCGAGACGAAATTACGGTTTCGTTGTTCCAACGTGAAATGATCATCGAGGGAGAAACGAGAAGATAAATTGACTCGTAGAAATAAAACGAGAGTGTCGAGATAGTTTTCGATGTAATAAAAAAATTGTATATCTTAATGCCTTGACTGTTAATAAGAACGACGTTGAATATTTGACTGACAGCGATTCGTTCTACATATGTACCTCTCCTCTTCACAGTCGGTTAAAATTGCGGTATAGGCGCGATTACGTGTTGCCAGCTGCAGCCGGTGAGCGGAGGTTTACCTTCGAAAAGTCAAGTTCACGCATAAGTGCGTAAGTGGCAATCCGGCTGTCTGTTGCGGTTCGCGGAGAATCGCAAGAAACGGCGCTACCGCCAATTGCTTGTTTATTCGCGATAAAACGGGATCGCGGCGAAATAATCGTGACCGGTCGTTCCATCGACGAATATCGTTTCATTGTTTCGAATTGAGAAAATAACGACGATTACAAGCCGGGTTCACGTTCGTCGGAGGTAAGCGGTTCGAAACGAGCCAGCAAATTGGACGATTGCCGCGGGATTAGTCGGAGCACCGGGGGGACACGAGCTTGTATCCGGATGTTAGATTCGAAAACTGCTTGTTACCTCTTTAGACGCCGTGAATTTTTGAAACTGAAAAATCGAGCGAGGAACAAGTTCCTCGAGACTCGAGCGGAGTTTAACTTTCGGATTAAATGAAGCCGAGAAATCGAAAATCTTTACGCTCCAGTTACCGCGGCCGCTCTGGTCACGGTGACGGCTAAATAACTTTTAAATATCGCTTCATTGCCCGTTCGGCACCGCCGACTCGAAGTTTTTCTTTCGATCAACTCCGCGAAGGAAGATTGAAAATCGTGATCGGTTAGCAGCGACGTAAAACTACTTGATACGTGCGTACCTCGAAAAATGTACACGTATACTCGTGTAATTTACGTGTAAAACGTGTAATTTATATTCCGCGAAAATTGTTCGATCGTATCGACGGTTTCAACATTCGTTGGTATTAGACACTGATCTAACTGTATCTTGGATCCAACAAAAACCCGTTCGTCTGCCGAATGACTGACGCGAAATGAAATTCTCATCTCGAGCATAGCAACTGATAAATGTCCTTAACGAGCGGCGTGCAACGATACCGGGCAATCAAATAAGAAAAAGACTGGCGTTCTTTCCGAGATCGGAAAAATTTAGCAACGGTAAAAGGCCCCGGATGCGAAACGAAACCGTGCTTTCCACGAGGCACACTTTGCGTTGATACCTCATCGATTGCCTCCGCTTCAAAGCAAATTCATTTCTGTTCGCAATAAATATTCTCGGGTTTAATTAATCGTCGATATTGATATCGGCAACTAAACGATTACCGAGATCATCACTAAAAAAAATAACAAAATCCTTAAAATAATGATCAATTCAAATGTGACCTAAAAGTTACACTAGCCCATAGAGAATTAATATCAGAAATGAAATCATTTCAGGACTTGGTCGACCAACTGACAGCTTCTTCTCTTACGAATAGAAGCAACTAACAAGTAAACTGTTCCTATCAATTAAAATTTGAATGCGAGCCGAATTTTGTTTTTCTCGCGTCGAAAGGGGAAACCGAGGAGCCACGAACGAAAGGTATTCGATCGAGGAATGTACGACGCGAGATTGAGAAGGCCGTGGGCGTTGTTAGAGGAGGTAACAGGTTCAGAGTTAACGGTGCAATGCCCCCACTATCCCCGAGTATTTCTTCTACTGTCGTATCTCCTCGGTCAAGGACACCCGGAATTGGGTCAGCCGAAATTTTTTCCTCAACGCACGGTATGAACCTGTCGTTACGCTCTCCTTACATGCTTTTTATACCTGAGGACTTTTAAGATCGTCGCTTTCCTCTGCCGGACGTGCAAATAGAACGAGACACTGTCTCCGTTCTTCGAAAAACCATATTCGCTGTTCGTTCGAGGAAAGTCGTACACGCTTTTCCGGCGAATCGATTCGCGGAATTCTGTTTAGAGACCGCGAATGGTTTACCGATTCGAACGAGAAGACAGAGATATTGTATGTTAAGATGCGCGCCGATGAATGAATCACGAGCTGACAAAAGAATTCTTGGGATAGGCGCTTAAGGTAACGGGGAGGCAAATAAACGCTCGCGGATGTGGACTCAAGAGAAAGTTCGACGTTCCAGGGAAACCTGTGCGCATTTCCGGTCACGCCTGTTGGTACGAAACGATTTACCGAGTTGTTTATGAGCTGCGAGAGCCGCGCAATCAATTTCTAAACGCTGCACCGACTTGACGGATGCCTTGCACCGAAAACTAATCCGATGCAATATATTTCGAATGATGGGTTGAAGATAGCTCGAAACTCGTCAAAGAATAATGTGTATTTCTCGTAGTCTTTAGAAGCTCTCTTTAGAAAAGACTGCTCTCGCAGGGAGTTCGTACGAGACTGCCTTCTTTTTTCCGTGGGGTCTACAAGTATTAATTCTCATTCTTCTTCATTCAATTCATCTTTCTTCGTTAGAGATGTGCATTCATTTTGCATCGATCGCAGCAATACGCATTTATCCTACGACGATAAAATTTAACTGGAAACGAACTTACCGCAGAATGGAACTCCTTCCGGGGTCCAGGAACCATCGTTTTGACACTGTCTCCGGGCCGGGCCGAGGAGCTCGAAGCCACGTTCGCAGGAATACGTCGCCATCGTTCCCTCGGGGAACGTGGTATCCTTTAAAAGGGCGTCCTCCTCATCTATAACATCCTCGGTACCTGTTCCCGTGAAACGGACGGTGCTGTGCGCCGGTGCTCCGGGGTAACCGCATCCGGCACCGTGGCAGCCTGAAATCGATACAAAAGCAAACTGTTAATCTCTCTTTCGTTCGACGTTTGTTGGATATTCTTAGTCACTTTAGTTAACTTATTTAGCGTTTAGTTGTAGATTGTATATTTTAGAAGATAAGTTACGTCTCGGTATGTAAACTGAACCTTCCTACCCTTAACATTTCTTCCTTTTGTTATATTAAACAATAAAATGTAAAAATAAAATAATTACTTTTTGGAACTAACTTAAACTATTAGGTTGGGGAATAAGTTCATAGCGTTTTTATATTTCCTATTGTTTTACAAGGATTTTTTTGCTGTTTGACAAAGTGTATAATATTCATTTCATAGAGCTCTTTCTGCTCTATAAAACTGTGCTAATCGCCTTTTTAAGTAATTTAATTTTTCGGCGACTCATCATTCCTTCTACTAACTCTCTACTTATATACTACCTTCCCCTATCACCCGGCATCCTTTCCGCGATCAAGTAGATCGACGCCTGGTGAGCATACCTTAATACTAACAATATAATCAGGATGGTAACACTTTTAGTTATCCGTAACCTTCAGCCCTTACTTATAACGAGCCCCTTTACTTTTCCGCTTTCACCGAGCTTTCCTTTTTAAGTTAGCAAACCCCAATGACTTCTGATCCTCATTTCACATCGACACATCTAACACAGTAATAAAGTCTACCTAACCAAACTCGAGAAGTCACAGTTATTTCCGACCTTTGGTGATCCAACACGTTGCAGCTAGCTTTAATTTTTACAAACGCGAATCACGGAGCATCAAGGCACGCCTAAACGAACATATGAAATTCAAAATCGTATTAACGGAATTCAGACGTGCTCCAGTCGTACAAGAAGCGGAGTTGGCTCGTACGTGAAATTGTGAGGGAACCGATGTAATTACGAGCGTAATTCATCCGGCGTAGCTACGTGAAACGAATGATAATTCGGTAGGAAGGCTCGGGGAGGAAATTCGATGGTTGATTCAATTTCGCTTCGCACGGTCAATTATCTAGCCTTGAAGAAGGAACGCGCGATGATCCCGCTTCAATCTCTCGGGACTAATTACACGAATAATGTAACGTTTTATTGCTCGCCTGGCAATCGGTGTTAGCTGCACGTTACAATCCGATGCAGGTGCAGCGTTGTACTCGCGTGCAACCCGCGTCATCACGCACGAGCTGCGTCGAAGACGTTGCGAAGCGGGACGTTGCCACATCGGCAGTTAAAGTCTCTCGAGCCGGTGATTTCGATGCTTCGCCTCGAGTGCCTCGCCCCCGCTCAACGCGCGCGTCAACAATCGTTTTACCCTCTACGCTTTTCACGATTAGACTTCTATTCGGAAACAAGTAATTTTTATAATTCATACAATTAGAAATCGTAGCAGCAGAATATTAATTTAAGGTTCCTTGAATTATAAAAGATAATTTTTCACTTCCACATGCCCTGTCACACTTAATGGCGCAAATTGCATTTGCAATCGAAATTCAAATGAATTGTAACACGCCATACCGTATCACACTTGGAGAAATAAGATGATCATCGTTGTTGCACCGTAGTTTATAACAGGTTGCAGACGATTTGATTACGGATCAGATTTTATCGCGGGCGTGCAGCCGTTAAATCAATAATCTTTGCTAACTACCGGTTGCCCCCGTGGGTGTAAGCAGGTAGATAAGCCGAGGGAAACGCCACGAGCCCGTAACGGAAACGATAATGCAAGCAGCTCGCATCCTGCTATCGCGCAATCGTCTTGTAGGAAGTCATCGGCTACGCCGATGCGTTACACGCGAGTACACCGCCGCTCATAATTGTCTAGACACTTTCGACTCGCCGGCCAGCTTCAGTAATTTCATCAAAATCAAATTACGAGGCGTTGTTGGATTACCAACGCATTTTAACTTAAGATAGGTTCAGTTACTTTAGATTAAGAACTGAGCCTTAATCATGTTTACGGTAGCCTTAGTCAACGATATCATATTAGTAGAAACCTCCCTTACTCATCCCGACCGTTGTCCTTGCCTACACATCCCAATCACAAATATTCCCTCCTACTTGTTTTTCATTATTTTCCAACCCCACTTTTTAGCCATTTCTTGCTAGACATAAGCAGACGGTACGTGCCGAACTAAGAGCAGATTTTGCTGAAACAGTCTCTACGTGCGCATCTTACTGTATTGAATAAAGCAACGAGTCTCTATTAACCCTTTGCACTCTGATGTCCCTTCTCATGGGACATTTAAGTTTATTATTGATCATTATTTTTATTGACAGGGAATTAAGTTATTTCAGCGCAACTTTTCGAGACATGCATGTTTCCATGAAGTTTTCTCTAGAAATAGCTGAGTAGCTGATAGCCAACATTCAGAATCGTTCGGAGTGGAAATGGTTAAGTGTTGATTTGATATCCTCAACCGGAATCCAACAGCGTGTAGAGAGCGATCTGTCGAAGGCTTCGGGAGAATCAATCTAAGAGGTAGAAGTAAAGCGAGTAAATACGTCAAGTAATTTGGCGATTTTTCAGAGCAAGTTCCGTTAAAATTATCCTGCCTCGGCGCCAATTGAGAAGGTTGCATAAATGAGGAACGAGGCAAAATTTCACCGGATTGTGCAACCTGTTCGCTTTTCTTCTTGCTCACCCTCTTTCCCTTTTTGTTCCCTGTCATCGCTGCTCGGTCATTGAATCCCGTCGAGTTGCTTTCTAACGCGATTTGCATTCGACACACGAATTTCCACCTTCTCTTTGGCAAGGGTCACAAGTTGTAATTTACTTGGCGTGTGCGCTGCCACAAGTCCGCATCCGATCGAGAACGTAATACGAATATATAGATGGGAGAACAGTCGAATCCGAGACTCGCATAACTGATCTGGGTATAAGGAAACGCGGTGACACGAGGTTTGTTTTACGAGTTCGACGATTAGATAAGGAACACTGAAATGCGCGAGCCGTGTTTCATAGAGGATTTGAAAGTGGCTCGCGAGACGAGTCGGAGTTTGGTATTTAGGTTTGTCGCAGGATGTCGATTATCGAAGGTACAAGGGACGAGACGCGACGGAGATTCGCAGATAACGGCTTCTGCCGAGTGCCGGTGATGCGATCGGCGTTAACTGTAAAAGTGTTGCCTCGAGAATTTGTTTGCCGGACAATGGCACGCGCCGACAATGCCGATTTCTCAAACACGAACGGAACGTTTCTTCGTTATCAGAGAACCGTCGAATGAGTTCACCGACATCTCGGGTAAACATTCGACCGTAACAAAATTCTCTGCTCGCTAAACGGTTTCGGATATAGAAATGATCGCCGCGTAACGGTTCACGCCGCGCGATTTACATATTCGTCGTCGGGTAAAGTGTCGGAGCGTTTAAAACGTTTTCCGTCGGTGAAACGCGTGTACACCTGAGCGGGGAAACAAAGAAGACAAAAGTGAAATCGTAACTGGAAAACGAAGGATCGGGTGATGCAACCGGTGTTTGCTAATGTTCGGGATATTATAGCTCGTGGGCAACGATGTCAACGTTTTCGGTTTGCCGTCCGCGCCTAAAAGGTTTCTTCGTCGGTGAACAGATGGACCGTCTGTGAACGGTCCAGATAATCCTGACGAAACTTCTCGTCGACAATGGGTCGAATCGTGTAAAATACTGATTCCACTCGGAACATGAAACATCGGTTCTTCCGTTTTCAACATTTTCTAAACATTTTCAGCACGCACGAGGGGGAACAGGCGACCCGATTTCGCCGGCTCACGCTAGCGAAAGATTATCGGGTGGCTCGTCGTTTTTTTTCCAGGAACGTTGGCTCGCTTACGCTGACATGACGGTTCGTTGCATCCGGTTAATGTAGGTTGCTGCCTCGCATCATCGTAATTATTGTTAAGCCACAAACCGGGGCAGAACCTGAACTTAACTATGAACTGTCCGCGAAACCGCACTCCATTATACTTATGCTGATATTTGTTTTACGTCCGTCCCGATTCCATGCCGGAAGTGCCGACGCGTGGCTCAAATATTAATACCGAGTGCCAACGAACCGATTCTGCTACCGGAATAAACGATGAGCCTCTCCCGCATCGATCGACCGAATAATCTACAGTAACATAATATACTGTTTATATATATATGTAATGTTCATGTAAAAAATGTTCATGTAATATGTATGTTTATGTATATATGTAATATACTGTTTTTGTGCGGTCCTTTTGTGCGGAGTAAGTCTCTTAAATCGTAATTATGACAAACTGGTAAGAGGAAATGGGAAAAAAGGAAAAAGCGAATCATTTCACGAGAGCAATGTTAATTGACTACCGAAGATGGCAAAGGCAGCTCGAATGGGAATCTAAATTGCAGTTTGTAACTCAGCGGCACGATGAAAGTTGGCACAATTATGCGTGAAGGATACTCGCTGCATTTTCGAATCATCTTGCTCGCGACAGGACTCTAATCAGGTTTTGATAACGATTTAGAAAGCTTAGCCTTGTTTCCCATGGATGTTGCGACGCCACTGCAAGAGGTTTCGATAAAAGTAAGAATACAGCATTAAGACGAGGAGATTAATCCTTTGCGCTCGAACTTTTCCCAGAATATTTACTGAAGTTGCATAATAATTATATTATAATATAATAATTATAACATATTATATAAAATTCCTGTTAATTTTTTGATTCATATAATTTATATGAATTTATAATTTATATCAACATATTTTAATAATTAAATTTAATTTAATGAATGACGTATATTTTATTTTATTTTGTAAATGGTGATCGCGAGTCACCTCTCGAGTGTAAAGGGTTAAATACGATCTGAGAACGATTTTTTATCCGTTTCTCTGGGATCGTCCGCCGTACATCGAAAGTAATTTGATTTTTCTCTATACTCTGTTTGTATAAGTGGTCGAGAGTCGAGAAGAAATGACTGGTTACGGGGAGTTTACTTATGTTTCACGTGCACGCAACGTACATTATAATGTGGGTCAGTAGAGTGGACACAGCGGAGTTACAATTGCATGGAAAGGGTAAAAGTTATTCCGGTGCGAATATCAGGTCACCGCTATTTCAACCGTTATCTCTCGACGACGCGATCGTGCTTTATCATAGTGATTGTCATTCGATTATCCAACGACCAGAAGTCCCGTACCGTTGCGCGATGTTCAACGTCGAGTCCATCCTAAAAAACTTTTTAGCAGACGCGAACCGCAATTATGCAGTTTTGCTGAAAGTAATTTTGTATCGTGTCCAACGTGAGAATCGTCTAAATTTCAGTGATTCCTCGCACCCGTGTGAAGATCGTTTCCTTCCTATAACTCATAAACTGGTTAGACCGGTTCATTTGAGATTCACCTAATTCTAACGAAACCTGTTCGACGGACGAGCGAGAGAATCCAATTAGTTAACCCTGATGGGAGCGAACAATAATTCTTATCGAATCCTTAAAAGCTTATGCCCGCACGGGAGTCATCGAGCACCGCTATAATTACGAGAGAAAAATCAAGTCGAAACTTATTTCGGTGCCGACCTACTGACCAGCGTAGAAATCGCAAGGAGAGGAGATCGGGAAACCTGGTAGGGCGCGTGAGATGATCGAAAGCGTGTTACGCATCATCTGTACCCGAGTAATTAGTACAAAATTAATCAGTTCAAATGATCCATTACACGTTACGCCGTTAACATTACATTGCCCAAGGAAATCATTTTTTTTTCTCGAGATTTTTCGTTGTCTTCATTTCTTGCAATTTAAAACAAAAATTCGGTCCATAGAGGGAGATTAAGTCGGGAGATTTTCATTCGTCAAACCGCATTCTTCCAACGATAATTCTATACCTAACTGGTTTTTTTCTAATCATCGAGCGACCTGCACGTGATATTTCTAATTTGATCACTCGGTACACGGTCGGTTTCTACCTTGAAAACAAAAGGTCGACTGGTTTTAATTAGGCTTTGAACTTCCCACGGTTCCGTGAAGTAACGGCGGAGAGAGAGGGACCGATAGGAAGGAAGAAAGGCGGTAGCGCGACCTTCCTCTCTTCTCACCTACTTTTGCCCCGATTATCCACTTTTCTTCGTCGACGTGGGCGAGTCGAAAACCACGTGTCGCGGAAACGTCCGTTGCCGGCGCGACGTTTCTCTTCTCGCGAAAACCACGCGATATGATAAATATTAGGTCATCAAGTATGAAACGTCCAATTTGAGACTGAAAATTTGGTTTATATCTCGGGCAAGAAATAATATAATTAATCAAAATATGCACCTAAGCTATCAATACAGTGTTGCCATTTTAACGATAGCTTAAACGATGGATTTGCTTCCACTACAGCTTTCAGTTGGTCGCAATCCACGTTACACGTTAACATTTCGGCTTGTCTTCGCTGCATTAGTTCCACGATGAAACTCATATTCGAAAATAACTTGCAATTTTGTTTTACCCATGACTTACAATATATATCAGATCATTATATACAGCATATACAGATCGTTAAAAAAAGAGTGCATCTGAAAGCCAGATGGCATACCTTCCCAATGCAAAAAAGAAAAAGACGATCGAAATGAAATATCGGAGATACGTGGTATCAAACTTGAGGCTTTAAGTAATCGGACATTTCGCTCGGATCTCGAGAACAAATCACTTTCCTGTCCGTCTAAAGAACATGTCATGTACATTAATAACCGTTCGATCGGTCTGTACTCATGGCAGGAAATCGAAACGACCAGTTAGCTGGATTTTAGTAAAACGACCGCTTTCACTTCGACGGTAAGATTTAATTACACCCGTGAACGATGACAAGCTATCGGTACGCGATAAGAGGCTATTGTCTCGCGCGATATAAGAATTTAATGCGTGTGCGGATGGCTCGATCAACCGGTGCGAAGGGAGATCGTGCAAAAGACAAAGAAATGAAGGGGTTGATACTGACACAGCTGAGTAGCGATCGGAACGGAAGAGTGTAATTAGTTGGGAACACGTTGACGGCACGCTCGGGAAGTGTTCTGTTGGAAACCGCGTAAGAGAGGAAAGTACGTGGGAAACGACATTATGAGAAAGCTCCAAACATTTTTTTTACCCGTCACACCGATCGTTCTTCGCGGACAATGAGCGTTTAATCGACGGATCTACGACAGATTTTACAATGGCATGTGATCAACGCCTCTCGACGGATCCAATCGTGCAACGGCATGTCCGTATTTTTTTCATTTTTTCAGTTTCATCGGTGCGCGAAAACCGGTGATACGTTTTTGTTACTGCGAGGACGAGTAATAAAGAGGAGTTAGGGCGGTGTGCGAATTTCGCAATCAAATATTTTCGAAATTAATTGGATTTACTGCGCTTGAAAAATTGTTTGATGAAATGCGAATCCGGCTGACGACGATTCGATGAAACGGTGCTTTATTTAAAAGAGCGAGTCTGGTTCCCGTTTGTTAATTACGAAAAATGTTGGTTTTTTAATATCTCTGGTAGAATCGTAATATTACACGCGGATTATGCGATATTTCTCCGCGATTACTTATATTGTATTCTCAGTAGATACTTATCTCGCTTTGTTCTCGAGGCTCTCACAGATTTCTTACACCCTTAATTAGTTAACTCTTTACCCTAAAGAGGATGCCGTCTTTAAGATAGGTAAACGAAAACCTTAATAAATGCGCTTTCATAACGCCGTTAAACCTGAACTTTACACAACCTTTCTCTATAACGCTTAGAGAATTAGCCATAAAACTGAGCTATTGTGCGATCTCATTGTATCCGGCGATTACTGCCAACAACTTTTGGCGTTAACAGGAACTGTTTTGAATAAAAGGGCGAGCCCCGATCGACCCGGCTGAGAATTTGTCGACTGCTCGATCGGTCAATTATTACGTTCAATAAGCGATTTCTGAGAGGAACGAAAATTGTTTGAAATAAATGGACGAACCTCCTGCTGCCAGGCTGAGGATCAACAGAAACACAATTGTCCTCTCCATGTTCTCTTCAACTGTTATCTTCGACTTCGATCTCGAACGATCAGCGATATCGATCCAGCAGAGAAGAGCGTTAAATCCACTGGTCCCTGTCTCGTGGCTCACCGAATCCTACCGCGAGGGCAACGTCATTTCGCGATCGTCTCCGGAGAACCGATTGATAGAACCACGAGTGTCTATTCCTTTTGTCCGAGCGATACCAGGTGACTGTGCGTAACGTACGCGGGGTTCGACCGGCGTGAAACGATCTTTCCTGAAGACTGAGGTGCTTACTCCCTGCCAGGAAGTCGTCCAGGTGTTCTCTTCCCCCACTAGGCCGTTCTTCTCTACCACCTCCTCGTCCAGGTAGACTAGAGATGGGATCAAGTTCAATGCAAACTGAATCCAGAACAATGAACACGAGAAATCGATTTTCGATGTATCCATCAACGTATCCATCAAGACGTCATCGATATTAAATTACAATTTGTCGAAAATGTATAATACATTACTCGCGAGCGAATGAAACCGTAGCGAGGTGATCTCCGATCGATCTCCCCGATTTATTGGACATATCTTGCGATTGGGATCACGATGCAAGTAAGGGTTGCCTGTTTAGGTCGGAAGAGACGGAACATTCGTACGTCCTGTACGTTAGCATATTTCAAATTGCCTCTGACCGGTAAACTCGTGAGGTGCTCGGTTCCATCGCTAACGAAGACCGACGTGCCGGTTGCCATCGAGAACGAGGCTGACTCGTGCGACTGACTGACTGTTCGTCCTCCGTACTTACTCCTCCGGTATTCAGGCCAACTTTTGACGCGAGGACGACGTCGCCAGGACGACAGGACTCGCCTAGCGCGGAGAGCCGTGACGAAAATTCGATTCGTACACGTTGAATCGTCGTCGTCGAAACGTCTTCTGACTTCATGGCCCTGCCTCGTCCTTGATCCTCTTCGATCGCAAGGAGAATTCTTTATTTGCTACATCGCAGCAAAATTGTAACGAACGAAAATCTATTCGCGTACACTTTCATTAATTTTCTTTTCCTGTTTCTCCTCGAAAATCCTGAGATCGACGATATAATTCGTAATTAAACCTGTTTATTAAACGCATTCCTGAGGAAAATGCATCGAGCAAATCCATTTTGCATCACGATGGTTCGTGCACGCGAAACACTTTCACGCTGACTATTAAATTTCTCGGCTGTCTCGATCAACACGTTCTCCGTCGATCGCGTATCTCCCCTTGCCGCGGTTACGAACAATAATTAAACGCGAAACGAGGAAGCGGGTTTAGGCTTTAGACAGTTTAGGGTGTCGCGGTTCGCTGATCGGGTTGACGTGCTACGCTTCTTCCTGTTTTAAGCTCGCTGCTTACGAACGCGAGAAGTTCAGACGAAACGAAACACTTATCTTCCTACATCTTCATATTCTCATTCTCATTTGAAACCACGACGCGCGACGCTCATTCGTTAAACTATCGATTGTCGAACTACGATTTCTCGGGGCATTCATTTCAACGAAAAGTGCTCCTGTAGGCAAAAAATAAAATGTGAGAAATGCGTTGAAAAATTGTTTGGAAATAAATGATCGCAGATCTGCCGAAGCAACGCAGATTCGGGATTACGTTTTCCCGTGA
This sequence comes from Ceratina australensis, assembly GCA_004307685.1. Classification (NCBI taxonomy): domain Eukaryota; kingdom Metazoa; phylum Arthropoda; class Insecta; order Hymenoptera; family Apidae; genus Ceratina; species Ceratina australensis. Next base: position 51,063 of record SHCU01000313.1, read on the forward strand.
ACGTAGACGTACGTACGTGGCAGCGTGGTCGCGGGTTACGTTTGTATGGGGGTCGTGGTATGTGGGTCAGGAAGCCGATGTTACTAACAAGTGACTCGACGGCGACACCGCTAGCTTTCGTCGCACCGAATTTCCGCCTCTACCAAATCTGGTACCCTGCCTATACGTACGATCGGCGGCTCTCGAGCTGCCGCGATGCTGAAAGTGCCCTAAAAAGACAGTGAGTCACCTAGCCGAGCGCCGGTCCTTTATGAATTTTTCACTCGCCCGCAGAATTTATATTGACTCTTACGAATACTTCGGTCCTGCGGTTCCGCGGGACACATAAACGTTGAAATTACCGTGGAATATTAATAGCATAGGAAGCGGGGATGCTCCGGATACTCGAATATTAATTCGAACGAAGGGATACTTCGTTCGACCGAAACATACGACGCGCGACGGTTTATTGGATCCCGAATATTTCGGCTACGAATGATCCGAAACTTGTACACGGCACGTACGTGCAGCATTACGTTTCTAATTGAATATCCAATGCGCGACCTCTTCTCGAACGACTGACACAGAATGCAACCAGGAAAAGCGTCGCGGGAACACGGTTACTGCTTTTTTGACAAACGACGCGGGGAGTTCGCCGATATTAAAACGTTAACAATGAGCCTGCTCGTTCGACGCGTCTATCATCTTTAATTCACGATCAATAACATTTGCGAATAGACAGACCGTTCGGGAACAATTACTGTAAGACCTGTTTTTGTGCGGTCCTTTTTTATGCGATTTTATTTTTGTGCGATTTCTTTTATGCGGTCCCTATCCAACACACAAAACAGGTTTTACTGTATTTATTTCACGTCCGAACGATAAATTGCATGTTCCCCTACTCGAATAAAATGTGAGAGGGTAATGATTTAATCGACATGAAGAAAATCTGTCGCGTAGACATTTGGTTGCGCAAATCCCAAGTTACACGAGTGTCGCGAAAAGGATGATCGCCAGGAGAGAGACGGATTGATGATTATGCCGATTCGACAAAAAAAAAACACGGGAATCAGCGTCGTAACTTCTGACGAGATGTTTCTCTACCTACGAATTCCAGAGATCGATGAATAAGATGGTTCCTACGTAAAAGTGGGGTCGTCGACCGAATAAAACTTCTAATCTGACCGGATCAAGTTTCTCCGTTAGCCGATGACTATACATATATCGATTACGTTCCTTCCGTGCATATGAATCCACGAGTTTTGGGTCGTTGAACGAACACCTCATTCGGCCTGTCCAATTTTCGATTCATTTGCAAATGAAAAGAGGCCCTCCTCATATTTCAATCGAACACGTTCAAGAACGCGCGGAAAACAGGAAGCGTCGATGCGCAGAGATAAAAACGGATGCATATCGCAGGGAATTCTAAATGTACAGGCATACGTTTCTCTCGATCGATAAAAATTATTACACGATGATTTCAGTTATTGAATTCGCGTCGCGTAGAGATATTGTATAAGGTGTTCGAATCGGTGTGCGAGTCACGCGGACCGCGTAAGAAGCGACGCTTAATAGAATGGTTAATACGTACGATGAATTTTCTATTTTCTTCTCGGAAGGAAAAATCGCGGGGGCACGTTATTGTTTACTGTACGTGCAACGCATTCCCATAAAACAGTTTGTGTTACTCGCGGCATAATCGTGACCCCGATTTAACCACCTGCGGGTTCCTCGAGGCGAAGTCGATGTTCATGGAAAGTCAAAAGCGTAAGATCCTAGATACTTGCGTACGTACGTGTACACAGGCATTTATGCTCTGCGCCGGCTTGTACGCGTATACGTACAAGGTGGTCCGCGCAATTTGCACACCTATAATAACTTCCAAATTCCAAATTGGATGTTTACGTGACAAGTGCAACAAATAAAGTGCAATAACTCGTTAATTATTAGGTTCAGAACTACTGAAGGTCAATACTTTTTTACTCAGAATTCGACATTCTTCCATCGTTTGTTCCAAAAAACATAGCATTGCATTTAAAAAAACAAAGTCGATCTTCAAATCTCCGACACGCTTCCACCTGTAAAAAAACTACATATACTACGTCATGCAACCCTTCAAACCATGTAACCTCTGTATACAAAACTTTTCTGTGCAACCCATAATTTGGAAGTTATTATAGGTGTGCAAGTTGCGTGGACCACCCTGTATATTCGTGAACGCATCGTGTATGTACGTGTACGTACGTATTTTGTACATATTGTTCAACGTTCGCATAAGCAACGGGTTATTTTCTCACAATTTCTACCTTCCCCGGGCCATTATCTGTCGCCGTTGTGCAACTTCTTTGATTAATTAATTGTCTGATTAATTAGCGCTTAATTGTTCTAACCGTCCGAATTTCGTAAGCCGGCTTTTGTGAAATACTTTGCGGTGCGCGCGTGGCTAATGTGGATATTAAACGATATCAAGGAATTACTCGATTCTATAGAGGCCGTGGATAAATAATTTTCATTTCGTCTTCTCTCTCGAAAATGTAATTAGAGATAAAGTGTAAAAGTGTATTCGGCACGTAAGGTGACAGAGCAACGAGAGGTCAAATTTCTATTATACAGCGTGCTTTCTCTCATTATTTAGCCGGAGAACACGTATTTAGCGGGATCACTAAAAATCCTCGTTTAACGGCAAAACTGCCATTTCGACCCTATTAGCGAAGAACTAGATTTTTATTATGATCAAGGTACCCAGCTTAGAAACTCGTTCTCTCCGTAAAGAAACTTTCGCTTATTTTTCAACAAATTATTTTCGACTCGTTTTGTCATCGCCTCGGCGTGATTCGCGTTCGCTTCGCTGCATGCATTTTTGCGCAAACGCGTGCTCGTAAATGTTTTGAGATACTCGTGGCAACTAATTTGTAAATTGGCACGAAAAAATGCTGCGTTCGTACGAAGCCTCGAAACGAGACTCACGGTTTCATCAATTTTGCCTTGACATTAAATCTCACTTATCCTAATTGTAACGCGTGCAACTTTCATTTTTTAATTACGTAATGCAATTTCTACGCGTGTACGTAATGTCATACAAGATTTTCATTGCTCCTCGACTTTCTTCGTATCCTGCGACGGATAACAGTAACTATGGCATACCGTTCGTACCCATGTACCCATTCCTATTATTTCCCATATTGACATCCCGTTTTTCCTGTCCACTAGTTTTACTTTACGATTAGACGTTCGAGCGTTCTCATATCAATTACTCAGTTCTCTCCGATGCATGACATATTTAATGATTGTTATATTCCCTCGATACTTAACCCTTTGCACTCGAGAGGTGACTCCCAATCACCATTATTGCTTCAATATATTATTGATTGAATTAAACTTAATTATTATAAGGTTCATGTATACATTAATTTTAAAAGTGTCGAAATAAAAAATTATTAATAATTTTAATTTTAATACATTAATTTGCATGTAAGAAATTCACGTAATATTTGAGGAAAAATTCCACGAGTGCAAAGGGTTAACTTCGCAAATGAATCTCTATCTCGTATCAATTACAAATATCGTGCAAAGAGAAATGAAAAGTATCTGTGAAATCTTTAGAACAATCGTCCCATCATCGGATCGAAAGGAACAGATATTACAATATGAAATTGTATTGTCATGTGATTACAGTGAAATGCCTTTCACGTTTCCTCGATCCTAAATTATTTTTTCTTCGACGTAATTGAAAGTTACGATTTCTATTTGATCTCTTCCTTGTTCCTTTCTGCACTCGTTTCGTCGATGACAAACCTGTTGAACCTTATCGATCAACTGCTCCGGCTTTTTACTTTCTCCCGATATCTGTCCCTGCCCTCGAACTTTCTAGCAGGATCCATGACGCATTCGTTGCCTCTTATATTACGAACCAAGTTTATTTAATACCATATACAACTCTTTTCCGATACGAACAGGATTCTGTAAATCTGGATGAAAATAATTAATGCACAATCAAGAGAAAAGGTAATCGACGGGTTCCCTTACTGGGTGTCCTGATTTACATGAGAATAGTTTTCGCTCTCTTTAGGAGCGATAGATCACACGGTGGCACTATCGGAGCGTGAAAATTGCGTTTCGTTTAAAAAGACCGGAGTCAAGTACGGGAAAACGAGGTCGAACCAGATCAACCGGCTCTGAAGGCTAAGATCTCGCTTTATTTCGTCGGAGAAAGCTATCGAGAGGAAATAACAGTGTTCGGAATTTCGTGTTTCCCGCACAAGAAAATATTGTACTTTACTCCGGATACCTTGTAATTCGCACGTGACAAAATACTTCCGATTGAACATCGAAATCCTAGCCGTAAGCATTCTAGTTTCCTCTCCGTCATAGCAAGTTAGCTACTCACGTCGTGTGAGTCACGTGAAATCAGTCTCGCGAATGTTTTGAACTCTGTGTCATCGCCGTGAAATATTTGACCGAGTATTAAACGAGATAGACCGAATGATTTTACCTTCTTCTCGAATTTTCACTTTTTAGCATTCGACTTTCATCACTAACTCATACCACGGATGATAATTGTCTGATACGATGTCACGAAGAGATCCAGCGCCCCCGTAGACACACCATATTCTTTCGCAAGAGGTAATTGCTTAAAAGACGCCTGTCGGAGACAGGCAGCTTCTTCTACTTTGTAAGAGAATATCCGTCGTACTCAAAGAGTTCAACTTACCCCACGTGGAGATGGGCAAGCTGACTGTCTCTTTATCGAGACTATCCAATCTATCTCATGCTGACACGAACAACATGAAAGCCTGCCAATTAATCGAAGCACCGTTGCGAACTAATTACCTACTGCGAGAAGAAAAGCTAGATTTTACGTGTCGCGTCATACCGAAACGAATTATCTCCGCGCGCGTTTAATTAGGTTTCTTCGATCGGCTAAATTTTCTATGTCTTCCAAATACAATCGTCCCGCAGAAAATATTCAGGAACTGCGGTATAACGTTATGTCTACACCATCCAGAGAGATAACGAACATGATTCCAAGATCTCTTGTTTCATGAAATTCACAGGAACGACGTAATGAAATTTGTAAGCGAAACGAAAGATTCACGAATGAGCAATGGCAATCTATTTCATTCAATTTTGGACAATGTAATGGCCGAAACGGGAATAGTAGAATACGAACAGCGGTAAAACGAGGAATCCCAATGATCCTCGAAGACAATGTTGCGAACGAGCGTGAGTGGCATCGGATGGGTGAACGTTATTGTGCAGCGTTACAAGAGGCAGTCGACCTAAATGGGCCATAACTGACGCGCCTCGCGTGTCAATACACGGGGCTCATTTCCGGGCATTTAGAAATTGATTGGCTCGATAAAGAACCCGAAATTCGATTAATTCCCAGTAAATTATCAGCGCGGGAGACTTTTCAGTTCAGACTTCTCGAGTCTATCGAAGCTATTTTTACTTTTACGAGCAATCAATTATTGTACCTGTCCAATTTCCATCGATGCTCTCGATTTCCAAACATGTAGAGTGTCTCGACGCACACGGATTCTCCCTGAATACCTTCTTGTAATCGATGTGTGCAGTAGCAATCCTGACAAATGGTGGGTCGTCACGGAGGCCAATAATGCTATAACAAACAAATATAGATATAAACTAAGGAATTAGGCGAATTCCTTTTTAAAATTGTTACAATTAAAATTCGCGGGCCCACCTGCCGCGACAATTAGACAAGTGAAGAGCCGGCGGAACGTAGTTAACAGTAGTCGCTACACAGCCGCCGACGAATTCACACGCGTGCAAGTATAACTGTCTAATTAATATCCTTATATCTTATAATAATAAACTACATATACACTTATATTAAATAGTTTAACAAAATGCCGTTTGTTTCATCTCAATCTGACTTTCGGTTGCGGAGATATCATCTCGCGGAAACGAACATACTTTTTTCGGCACCGTTGTTGTTGTCCTGTCCTTTTCGCACCGCCTCATGAGTCCGCCTCGCCCTCTACCAACCGGTCTAGACGCCCAGCTGATCGGCAAATACGTGTGCCCAGCCAGATAACTGGGTCACTGTGTCAGTAGAACCGAACACTGAGCTTAGGGTTTGGGAGCTTTTATCTCTGATACGAATCGAGATATTGAGATGAAACAAAAGCAATTGTTTTTCGCTTTCATACTCTCACCGAGAACCTCGTCATTTCGTTAGATTCGAACATGTTTATCGAGGTGCAATACAATGCAACGTCAGGCTACTTACACACTTGCGAATAAAAACGTTAAACAATAATAAGAATATGAATACTTATTTTCCTTAGATTCGATGTAACATACACACATAATAAACACGATGAGGAGTGCTCAAATTTTACGACGCGTTCGCAACAGAGTACAGTGGTACCTCGGCATACGAGTTTAATTTGTTCCGTAACATTCCTCGTATATCAAATCTTGCTCTCATCTCAAAGCAAATTATCGGCTCGTACCTCAAAACACTCGTATATTCACTCAAAACACCACTGTAAATGCTATGTCTGCTACTTAATAAAAAACGTTCGCTACATATCAGTTTGGATGTCGAGTAAAAGAAATAATTAGCATTGCAATCCAATCTAAATGTTCAAATGTCAAAAAACAGGTTAGCGTCTGAACAGCAAGTTTGATTGTTTATATCATCTTGCAATTAAATTTCGATATGTGACAAAAATGAGTGGGGTATTAATTCTCATAGCAGTCTCACCTGAAAGTTCGTAACCTTTTCGTTTAATGCTCCCATCGATGTCTTCACACACGATTTTATGAACATATTTCAATAATTTACACTTTAAGCACTAGAGCACGTGAGAGAACTCGAAACAAACATGGCGGTCTGCGCGGTCTGTGGCAGCACATGCGTAAAACACAGGACTTCTGCACATGCGCAAAAGTATACTGTTTAACTTGTATAATAATCAATTCAAATACATATTACGAGCGTTACGATTACATATTTTTACGACCTTTTTTTAAGTATTTACGTATTACGTATTACAGTATTTACAGTATTTACGTTTGTATTACGTTTCATCTAATGTATATTCTACGCATCGAGAAGATTCGGAAACAGATATTAAAAGCGAAGTCGAGAGTACTTTTGTATTTCCGCGCGGTAGGCACGAGAAGTTACAGTGGACGCCATCTTCCCACGTGACTCCCACCTCATAGCGCGTCATGCTTACGTCACACAGCACTACAGCGCCATGTTAGTTTTTGATGCAGTGCCGCGAGTGAATACCACAAGATAATCGTTTCTTTCCTTGCCGTCTTTTAGTGTTTATAATAATTGTATTTAAATATCATGATAGAATGCATGTTTAGTGATATTTGAGGATATCTTGAGGACTTAGAAATGCGTCAGAACGTTATAGTTCGCTTGAAACTTCGTTTAAAGTATTTGCATACAAGTGATTCCCATCTGCGAAGACACGGGTTCGTTCATCCTTAGAAGTCGTACCAGGTGGGAAACCAACATCGGTGAGTAAAATGTAAACAATTATTACAATTGCAGTAATCATGTGTAATTAATTTATTCGAAAAATATTTACGCGAGCATCGTACGATTATCATGGCACCATTTCTTATTCGGTCGTTCCTCATGTGTTTTTTATCTGTTTACAAATGGCGTAAAAGACTTGGCAAGGCGTTATATGACGCTTCAGGCCTTCGCTTGAATTTTAACTCTTCTAATCTCACTCTATTTGTAGCATGATCGTTTCGGTCGGTTAATAGATTACAGGTATTCATCAGAGTTCTCTACGCATCGAACGAATTCAGACCGGTCAGTGATAGTGGTTTGCGGTTCCTTTCAGCCAAAATCATTTATCCCGGATTACCCACCCTACGTGGATTACCTTCGCATGCCCCGACGTGAACGTTCGATCACGTACGGGATCCAAATCGACGTAACGAGGCTCCAAACTGTTTGCCGACCTTTATTGACGCCCCTTGTAAAACTAGAGAATCCGATGGAGGGTGTTTAAGAAATCTGACAGAAACTGGAACTGTGATTCTCTCTGTAAAAAAAGTATTAAGAGTTTTCGAATTATCGTTGTCAAACAAATTGCACAGGGTAAATGAAAATGAAGCGTTGATTAAAATCATACTTTGAATTTACGACAGGGCTTTGCTCAATGAATTCTCATAAAATAGTAGGTCATGAAGTATGAAGTGTCCGACTACCTGAAGCCTCCAATTTGATACCAGATATCTCCGATATTTCATTTCGATCGTCTTTGATTTTTTTTTGCATTGGGGAGGTATGCCATCTGGCTTTCAGATGCACTCTTTTTTCTTGTCGTCTGAACGTTACATATTGTAAGTCATGGATAAGACAAAAATGCGAGTTATTTTCGAATATGAGTTCCATCGTGGAACTAATGCAGCGAAGACAAGCCGAAATGTTAACGAAGTGTTTGGCAAAGATGTGGCTAACGAATGTACAGTACGTCGGTGGTTCGAGAAATTCCGATCTGGAGATTTTGATCTTCAAAATGAACCACGCGGACGGCCTTTCTTGCCTGAGATATAATAAACCAAACTTTCAGTCTCAAATCGGACGTTTCATAGTTAATGACCTAATATTTGAGCGTATTCTCTTAGAAAATAGCATTGTATCAGTCTTTAAATGAACGTAACCCATATCGTATCGATCTCTATTATAACGTTTGGCTTTTAGTAAGATTCGTGGAACGCAAAAGAGGAATTTTTACGATGCGGGGCGCGTGGTTCTCTGTGAATATAGAACAAGGGCGGGAAGCAAAGAACGAAACGAACCAGGTTGAATTCGAAATGGGAAAGACGGCGGGTGAAATGGGGGTGGGACAGATCGGGAAGATGCAGCAGCGGGTGGGAACGCTGTGTATCGCTCGTATCGGAAATCGATGGGGCACGCCTGTTGCCAACGATGCACCTACCCTACCTACGTTTGTTTGATTTCATCAAGGTATACGTTCTTCGCGTCACACCTCGCATTTACGTACTTCTTAAATCCTTCCCAACGTTTTCAAGCTCAATTATTTTCGACGGCCACTACTTGGTCGCGTTTCGGTTGCTCGAGTCGTCTGAGCTCATCGAATCGAAAATTGGACAAACTGCGATTGAATCTTAATCGAATCGTTAGGCGACTCGTTCAGGGTTAGAAATAGAAATCGTAGTTTACCATGTAGGAGCAATTAGTACGTGCGTAGATAGATGTATTATTAATATATGTATAGGTAACATCGCATAATGGTCGGGCATAACCGTGTAACCAATTTGCTATACCGCAACCGCAATTCCGCAGCTATGTGAGCGTAAACCTCTCGAAATTGTACCATACCGCGGATAAAAGAGAATTAATAGATACGAAGTTATCCCGTATTCCCGCATTTATTCTCGTATTTCCAATTAATTGAACAATGCTTTTCGCGCGGTTGTTTACGTATAAAATCGATTAACCCGTTCGAGTTAGAGCAACATTCGAGCGTTCGGTGCTCGAAATTATTTTGAAATTCGAGGAAACGGAGCTAGTATAATCCGCGCGCTCGCAAATGTTACACGACAAGAAACTATTCGTGGCATCCCCGAGCTGTTACGGATAATTGAACAAGCATAATCTCCGACCGTGTGCACGCGTAAAGGCGGTGCTTCGACGAACCCCAACGATAAATTCCTTCCTCGTCACCGCGCGAAATCTAGCAGCTTCCCGAAAAACTGCGATACCATTTCCAAGAACACGAGATCGTTCTCCGAAAGGATAACAGTCCCATTCGATCGTTTTGCTTGGACTTCTCGTTTCACGTCATATCATTGCTTTATACAGGGTTTTGTTTTGTTTTGTTTTGTTTTGTCAAATGGATTGCTATGTTTTTTGGAGCAAAGGTTGGAAGAACCGTCTGTGCAACCCTAATTTCGAAGTTATTATAGGTGTGCATGTTGCGTGGACCACCCTTATAGTAAAATACCATAGTATATTGAACCACTTGAAAATCCTTAAGAGACACGTAGCCATTATCTTGGAGAGAAGTCGTGACGTCTCTCAGAGTCTGTCTACTTGACTTTGATTTTTCATAAAAGATGTTTGTTTCCGGTCTATGACGTACAGCGTTGGGTTTGCATTCTTTCACGGTGTTCCCTGTCATATGGAGCGAAAGAGGGTAGATATTGTGATGCAAGAATGGTCATATCGTTCCCCGCGGGGGGAAATTACATCCGGTAGAACAAGCCTGGTTGACAGGGCGCGCATACCTTGGAATTCCATTTTCCTTCTCCGATGTTTCATCTACCTTTTTTATTCGCTCGTATCCCCGTCGGTAGACACCATTAACGTATCCCGGGATTGAAATTCTCTACGGGATTTAATTCGACATTATACAAACTTTTTTATTAAATTCGTGGGGTGAAACGTTAAGCGAAACGAACGCAATTACCCGCAAACGCTTTTTAACATTCCTAGTCTTATTATTTGTCGAGGTCCTCTTCGTTCGGACTTCACGTTCGTCACATGGTAGCTCCAAAGGTTAATTGATGGTTAAGCAATGGTAAAACGCGAGGAACGAATTTCATTAACATTCTTGATCTTTGTAGAAGCCGCGAAACAGAGGAGAGTTTTTTAAAGTAATTAGGAGCTTTCCCATTTGGTTACTCCCCTGCCGAACGTTTTTGCGAATTACAACTACGTAGGTCGAGTTTTCGTGTTCTTTTAATTAAATTTTACCACGTTATCCGATAGATCCTCTTTTTGCAGAAGGTTCATTTTGTGCCGCAGGAAAATATTTCGCGGTCTCTAAAAATATTACGCTTCAGAGATGTTACGTTCCTTTTTACCTTTCTCTGAAACGGTCTTGTTCCCTTCTCGAGTGGCCCGTTTCTTTATGACCGCACGGCGCGGGCGATTGCAGTTTGTAAATTCTGTTTCTTGCCAACAGCCACAGACAACGCGATATTCTCTCTTCGAGATTTATTCGGAAACCGAAATGATGTGACTGGCTCGAGACGAAATATACATCGGATTGATGAACGAACGTCTCCGTAGAGCGTGACACGGCGAAAGGGTTAGATGCATAAAAAGTGTCTCTCCTTGCACCGCAAAATATTTTCGCCGTTGAACGTCAGATTTCCATCGGTGCGGAAGACGAGGGGGAAAAAAGACACCGAAATATTTCTTCCGGTCAACGAACCCGAAGGTTGTGTGAACAGATTTTCGATACCCGGCCAGACTATCGGAAATTCGTTGTTGAAATATTCCAGTTGCCACTTCGTCCAGAATAGCCGAAACCGGCTAGAATCGCGTACAGATCGCTAAACATTTTTATTTCGCTTGAACCCATGAGAATTATCACGCGGTTCGATGTTCAAGATTTTTATTAAAGCAGCGCACGTCTTCTCATTTACGTTTAAATAAAGATGAACTATATGCAGCGGCAGTAAATTTAAGCACGAGGAAGTGCAGGAATAATTAACTATTTTCGTCGTCGACGACATTATCGTCTGGTGGACCGAAAATAATAATCGTTTGACGTCAACGAAATTCATTTTAGAAAAAAACCAGGAACTTTATTCCCCGTACAATTTTATTGCATCAGCTCCGGTGTCTCATTATTTCAATTAAACAACTTTCTGCCTCCGTGAAACAAGAGATCAGGAAGTCCGTAAGATGAAAACGTCCCTTGAAGTCAAATGAATAAAAAGATAATTACCTACGCTGATTATCATTGTTCGTGAGTAGAATTACGTGCGATGATCAGCGAGTTACAGCGATAACAATGTTCATGGGTACAACGCGATAATACGTGGACGCAGTGATCGTGCGCATCGATACTTACATGGTACCAATTATAGCTGTTCATTTCCATAATTAGAACAGACAGCGGAGTAAATATTGCATTAGGGATGATTATCGATTAACGGAGAAATTTAGTTGGGGAATACAAGGACGGGGATTTAATAAGTTACTCGCTTTCTTTTTGATCCTATTATAAATTGATAGTAGATCGCGTAGCAAGTATATTAAGTAGGTAGTTGGGTTTGCATTCTTTCACGGTGTTCCCTGTCATATGGAGCGAAAGAGGGTAGATATTGTGATGCAAGAATGGTCATATCGTTCCCCGCGGGGGGAAATTACATCCGGTAGAACAAGCCTGGTTGACAGGGCGCGCATACCTTGGAATTCCATTTTCCTTCTCCGATGTTTCATCTACCTTTTTTATTCGCTCGTATCCCCGTCGGTAGACACCATTAACGTATCCCGGGATTGAAATTCTCTACGGGATTTAATTCGACATTATACAAACTTTTTTATTAAATTCGTGGGGTGAAACGTTAAGCGAAACGAACGCAATTACCCGCAAACGCTTTTTAACATTCCTAGTCTTATTATTTGTCGAGGTCCTCTTCGTTCGGACTTCACGTTCGTCACATGGTAGCTCCAAAGGTTAATTGATGGTTAAGCAATGGTAAAACGCGAGGAACGAATTTCATTAACATTCTTGATCTTTGTAGAAGCCGCGAAACAGAGGAGAGTTTTTTAAAGTAATTAGGAGCTTTCCCATTTGGTTACTCCCCTGCCGAACGTTTTTGCGAATTACAACTACGTAGGTCGAGTTTTCGTGTTCTTTTAATTAAATTTTACCACGTTATCCGATAGATCCTCTTTTTGCAGAAGGTTCATTTTGTGCCGCAGGAAAATATTTCGCGGTCTCTAAAAATATTACGCTTCAGAGATGTTACGTTCCTTTTTACCTTTCTCTGAAACGGTCTTGTTCCCTTCTCGAGTGGCCCGTTTCTTTATGACCGCACGGCGCGGGCGATTGCAGTTTGTAAATTCTGTTTCTTGCCAACAGCCACAGACAACGCGATATTCTCTCTTCGAGATTTATTCGGAAACCGAAATGATGTGACTGGCTCGAGACGAAATATACATCGGATTGATGAACGAACGTCTCCGTAGAGCGTGACACGGCGAAAGGGTTAGATGCATAAAAAGTGTCTCTCCTTGCACCGCAAAATATTTTCGCCGTTGAACGTCAGATTTCCATCGGTGCGGAAGACGAGGGGGAAAAAAGACACCGAAATATTTCTTCCGGTCAACGAACCCGAAGGTTGTGTGAACAGATTTTCGATACCCGGCCAGACTATCGGAAATTCGTTGTTGAAATATTCCAGTTGCCACTTCGTCCAGAATAGCCGAAACCGGCTAGAATCGCGTACAGATCGCTAAACATTTTTATTTCGCTTGAACCCATGAGAATTATCACGCGGTTCGATGTTCAAGATTTTTATTAAAGCAGCGCACGTCTTCTCATTTACGTTTAAATAAAGATGAACTATATGCAGCGGCAGTAAATTTAAGCACGAGGAAGTGCAGGAATAATTAACTATTTTCGTCGTCGACGACATTATCGTCTGGTGGACCGAAAATAATAATCGTTTGACGTCAACGAAATTCATTTTAGAAAAAAACCAGGAACTTTATTCCCCGTACAATTTTATTGCATCAGCTCCGGTGTCTCATTATTTCAATTAAACAACTTTCTGCCTCCGTGAAACAAGAGATCAGGAAGTCCGTAAGATGAAAACGTCCCTTGAAGTCAAATGAATAAAAAGATAATTACCTACGCTGATTATCATTGTTCGTGAGTAGAATTACGTGCGATGATCAGCGAGTTACAGCGATAACAATGTTCATGGGTACAACGCGATAATACGTGGACGCAGTGATCGTGCGCATCGATACTTACATGGTACCAATTATAGCTGTTCATTTCCATAATTAGAACAGACAGCGGAGTAAATATTGCATTAGGGATGATTATCGATTAACGGAGAAATTTAGTTGGGGAATACAAGGACGGGGATTTAATAAGTTACTCGCTTTCTTTTTGATCCTATTATAAATTGATAGTAGATCGCGTAGCAAGTATATTAAGTAGGTAGTAAAAGCAGTAATTTTTCTGTTTTTCTGAGTTTCCGTTCCTTGAGAGAGAGAGAGAGAGAGAGAGAGAGAGAGAGAGAGAGAGAGCAGTACCTTCGTCTCTCGATTTCTTTTGTTTCTCGTGGTGACATGACGCCACGATGCGCATAATACACGTGTGCGAATATATATTTTTATTTCAAGTATTGCTAGACATTTTCCATATATAATATTTTGGATATAACATTTGAAAATCCTCGGGTAGATTCTGCTCAAATAACGACGCAGTACAACATAAATCGTTGCGATCTTCTCTCAAAAATATATCCGTCTAAAAGATTTGTAATAGATTATTTGACGAGACGCTGGCTCTCACGAATTATTCTGTGAACCGTTCTGTTAAATTGAGAAATAGATCTGACGCCATATAACATCGCACAACTTCGCGTTTTTGATTCCCCTGATAACAGATTTATCGGATAATAAACGTTGTTCATCCTGTACGGTTCGAGGGATAAACGTAGATGGTTGAACGTGTTCGTAAAAGGAAGTATTCCATCGAGAACCTGGATTGTACAACGCGTTCCCTTAAGCAGAAGCCTACCAGAGCTGCTCGGGGTATGCAAATTTTTAGCAGCTACGTGCTCGGATAAGTTTCTGATCCCCGTTTATCCCCTGTTCTCGAGACCCAAGTGACTCTATTCAAGAGAACCCAGCATTGACCGTGTGATTCCGAGTCTTAAGCGAGCAAACGTTGTCACATGTTGTTTTCTGGTAAACTAAAAATTCGATTAAAAGCGTTTCGCGGTATTTCGCAATTAGGTTTTCGATCGAACGAAGGGAACATTGAAATTCATTCACTTTAATGAAACGCTGGCGATAAGTAGGGCAGCAACAGATGTAATATAACTTGTAACTCGCGTTAATATTATTCGGTGCGTGCCTCTGGTCGATTCTGCCGGTATCTCGTTAATTAATCTTTAAACCTGGAGGGTAAATCGAGCCTTGATGAGGCGACACGCCCAGCGTGCGATTAATTTTCGAGTAACAACCTACGGAATGTCGTGAAATCTAGAATAGCGTTAGCGTACCGAAATCAATAACAACGAAACGGTATGGAAAATCAGTTGTGTAACGATAACAAGACAGGCTCCGTTGTAAAGATAGGGGGAGGTAATATCGAACGAGGGACTGGAATAACTGGCGTTCTAGTGTTTGCAAATGAATCAAAGCCAGTTGATTACGCAGATGTAACTTGCTAGCTCGATCTGTACAAAGTTAGGCTGACGGTAGACTCGGGGAACAAAGTAGCGTACACAGATCTGTCTGAACAAAGACTGGAACTTGGGAGATCGACAGATAGCTGCGTTCGGTGAGATAGCTTGAAATTGAAGCGCTAAGGACCCAGAAGGTACGAGATAAAAAGAAACTGATTGACACGTCTATACGCATGATAAACGATGGGATCTAATCCATATCGCGTTAACCGGGGAGATATTGTTGGATTCCGGGAGAAGGAATTAAGCGCAACACTTAATTAATAGACTTCTTTATTCCGAGACGGTGAGATCTGTGTTTCAGTACTGACTGCCGAATTCTAAACGCTCGTGGCAGATGTATCGGTTATACATATATCGCAGGATAAGGGGTATCTGACTAAGGGTACAGAGTGGATGAGTAAAGGGACGAAGGACAGGCTCGGTAATCGGGTACAAATGGCTAGATGAGATGGGGTTTGCTGTGACTAGAATGCTTGCGACGGGATGATTCTTACAGTATGTATCGAAGATAGGTTGGTTATACAACAATATTTTTTAAAACGACATCGTGAAGAACGTTTCTATCCGAGTGGAATCAGCTTAAAAACCGTGGAGCCTCCGCTTTGACATCGTATTAACAGCGATACTCCTCGAGGGTTCCTCCTCGTCGCTGGGCACCAGGCGGCTCCGAAGTTCATTAGAAATTTAATTCAATTTAACTTGCCGGCAATCTGACTCGCTGAATCAACAATACGGGCATTGTCGTGGCCCGATCTAATCTTAGGCCAATTTCCACGTGACCGACGAGCTCGTTCGACGAACGACAAAAATTTAATTATATCTGTATCCTCTTCCTTTTCGCGTTACACGCGCGCCGATTCAATTTCGAGAGACAGTCCGGGAAATGGATTTCTGCGTGTCACGATCCCACTGTCTTCGAGAATGACAGACCGGCGCGTGGAAACGAAAAGGGCAACGCGAAAGGAATGACAGGGCGGCGACTATTCAAAGAATTCGAGTAGATATCGTTTCTGAATTTCTGCTTTAAGGACACCTTTAACGTCGTCGGCGTACGCGGAATCATTACAGGAAACGAAAGATCGACCGGTGTATAAACCGTTGTCTCGACTCTTACGTGAATTTTCTTTTATCAAGGGTCAGGATTATTATATGAGAGATAGCGTTCATTTTTATATCCGGGACGTGATGGAAATCGGGTATACGGAGAGTCGTGGCGCTTTATCTACTCCCGGCTTTAATTAACCGCGATATCGAGCCATCTGCCGTCTTAAAGCGAGTAAATTCTGATAAAGCTCGTTTGGTAGTCGAGATAAGCCCTCTTCGTGGAACGTGTCAGCGGCTGAAAAAGCGACGATGGCGAAAGTTTCGCCCGTTTAAGCTTCGACAACTTCTTCGGCGCGAGTACGCGTGTGTCAGGGAAGTTTGTCATTACGGTTAACGACTTTATTTTTCACCACGCGCCTCTTACACGTCTTTTACGGCTAAAGGTACAATGAAAATTGAATATCCTATTTTCAACGAACGTTTCGAAACGTCTTGACAGTTTTTTTTATGAAAAGTGTACTCGGTCCGTTGCGGTTCGTATCGTTCGTGAATACGTAGGCGGTCAATTTTGAAATTACGTAAACACGTTAGATTTTCTGCGGCGCGTTGGAAGATCGATGTCGCGCGCAGCGAGGCACGAAGGGACCGAAATTACTCAACCTGCCGGAAATATAACGAGCCCTTACTTACATAAAATGACTCGTGGAACTATACGTATAAACGCTCACCATTAAACGTATTATAGAGGGCTTTGAGATCTACGAGCGACAATAACGAAGTGTTTGCTGATTCTATTAGAAAATGAATCGATGATCACGGATAAAGGACTTATTATTTTACTTGGGTTTTCTCATCGACTCTCGCGCCGGAGTTCTTCATCCGTCACCTTTTATCTAATCGTGATGCATGGAACTCGAAAGATCCCTCGTGACAAGAATCAAGATCAATGGGAAGGGCGAGGGATTGAAAGTGGATCGCGCCGGGGCTGTGACAAGCATCCGAGTATCCCCCGTCGGACTTGATTGTCGATGAATGGTCGCTACACACCTTCATCCGAGCTTCGCTTGGCCACAATCGGCGTTAATGGCCGGGCGTCTCTCGACCTGAAAATTCTACTCGTTACATCGCCTCTCAAAAGTATCTGGACACATCTTTCGCTCTAATGAAACCATTTACGAATCTTATTCGGTTTTATGGATTTCATTCGCCTTAGAAAACGTACTCGCCCGTTTCATTAAATTTCTCACGTACTCTACGTAGCAGACTCCAGAGATTCAGGCGAGACGAGTCAATAAGAGCTTGGCAACGAATTCATTCGCTCGATACTAATAATATTTATGTTTAACACCGTCCTCGTTCGAGTCTCTTAACTTATGGCAATTAAAAATCGCGTTAACACGTTCGTCGCCACGTCACCCAAATATGGGTGACGCTCTTTTTATTGAAGTTAATAGGTTTCTTAGTTTGATTTTTTTAAATTCAGTTCCTCTTCTTCGTTCATAACAAGTTCTTTCAACATGTAGTCAAAGTCCTCACTAGCATATGATTCTTTGTTCTGTAAATAATTTTCAAATAATCAACTTTGGTATCAATTCATTATAGGATAAACTTGACTAGAATCTTTGAATTGATTTTACTCATTTCTAGCCTTTAATTTGTACTGATGATTCTATTTCATTGTGTAGCATTTCAAGTCAAACTTGCCACTAGCTTTTTACTTTTTAATGAAAAAGTCAGTTTTTTGGAGTAATCATAATACTCGAATGGACCGGAATTTGGGCCCCGCGAGAAACACAAACGAATCGCGCTGGCCGACGAGCGCATTAAAATATCCGAAACGCAATTGTACGTCGCGAACATAGATTCGGAGTATGTTGAACAGCCCTCATACGTCACGACAGACGCGTGTTAGACTTATTTCGAAATGTTCGCGAGAGACCTGGAGCTATAATATTGCCGTCTCTATAATAGATCGTACGTTTCCTTTCAAGTTGATGTTTTCTTGCGATATTGCGTTCGTACGCGGAAATGGAACAACGTCCGAAAAGAGTGACGCGCTCTTCGACCTCTCAATTATCGGCATAAAACGGTTTTATTAAAAATCATTAAATCCGGGTTTAATATCCGCGCTCTGTTTACCTATCTGAGAGGCAATTTTTAAATTCATCATCGGACATTCCTGTTCGAAGCATTAACTGAAATATTTGTCAGGAAATTCGGGCCGGCACTCTGTATTTATTTTCCGCGTCGAGAGCGGAACGTGAAACGATTGAAACGAAGTAGAAAGTAGAGTCTCACCTCTCTGGAGATAACAATTGAAACGGTCGTTGAATAAAGATTCGCCAGGCTGTAAACGCCCGCATATGTTCAACAGCCGTCGCCGTTTGTCTCGCGAGACACGGGGGAATCGATAAATTCGTTTTCATTAACAGGTCGCGCTTTAATCCCCGTTTAAGCGCGCTCGACCGTGTACCCGGCACACGTAGCGTTTTACAAAAAACCTGTTTAAAATATCGGGAAGATACGAAACGGAAAGAGTAATAAGAAATTCTATTAAATTCACGTGGAACGCGAATATCGTACGACATCAATTTTTTCGCCGTCCCATGATACCGTTCCGTGTAATTAATACTTTGTGCCATTCGCAGCGTTCGTCGTGGATACAATAGAAACGAATTTAACGTTTCACATAATAATTGTCATTATGATTAATGCGATATTTAGCAGAGTGCGCGTACGTTATTTGTACGATACCCTTGATGCGGGTACGCTCGTAGATCGTCGCGTAATTAACATTTTCCGCGATTCGATTAATACGCTCTTCCGAAAATTCATTTGATCGGTATTTTAGTCGCGCATCCGCGCGTTCATTCCGCAATTTGCCTTTAATCTCGTTTATTTTTCACCGAAACTGGCAGCCGCGCGCACGAAAGGCGAGTTCGGCGTATCCGATAAACGGTTAATCCTCGGACGGGGAAAATATGTTCCAACGAAATATGACGCTCCGAGTCGCGAGTTTCATTGTGCCCGGTATAAAAGCGGCACAAAGAACCGGAACGAACGGCGAACGATGCGATTTCTATATGTATAGACCGTGGTATAGACAGCGGGCCGATTTGTGTCGATAGCTCCCTGTACTCCGATGATTGAAAATCGGTAGCAATGCGATCCGTAGAGTCTTGCGTCGTAATTCGGTGCCTTTGCCGTGGTTGAACGTGATCCTAACCACGTCAGGTTTTACCCCGAGGCTTAGCCGACGAAATTTGTACGCTGATTGCTCCGGGAATTTAATAAACCGCGCGTACGTTTCCCATCGTGTCAGCGAATTGCATTTACGTTTATATCGCGGAAGTTCGACGAATTTAAATACCGGAGGGTTTGGCGAAAATCTCGGCGCGAATCGATGACCCTCTGACGCTGACCCAATTCGACGTTTCTAATACCTTTTCGCCGGTCGCCAACGATTGCCTAGTAAAATCAGATTGATAAGACGTAAACGAGATAGAGATATTAAGCTTGTTCTCAACTAACTTCCGAGGCCAGGAAGAACCGTAGCCACGAACGCCGGACTAATAAGAAATGATAACACGTATAGTTTTGAACAATTATTCCGGACCCACTACTGTTTATGTGTGAGTCACCTATTGGGACAATATTCATATGCAATATAATTATTTACAGAAAATAAAATCGCAGCACAATAGAGCCGAAATGCCTGAAGAAAGTATCTAGTATATAGTAAGAAAGTATATAGTAATAATTGTCCGAAGCTGTACATGTGTTATTTGAATTCAATGATCGGTAGGAAAAGGACCAGCGAGGGACGACCGTGACGGATTGGTATTCGGGAAACGACGTCGCAATTTCGGGGAAGTTGGCAGAAATTTTCGTCGAGAGGAATCGCAAATAAATAGAGGGGAATCCGTGGCAGAATCGGGAAGAAAATTGGCAGCATCTGCTGGATAAGACGTAAACGGCGTGGCCTAACGGCTTCTCCAAATACGCGTTATCCAACTTTCGGTTCTCTTTTCTTCGCCGGCACTCACGTTTCCCTCGGAGCCCTAAAGTCCGGTATTGACTCGAATCTTATTCGAGGTCCTTTAGGTTGCTCGCCACGAAATTTCTTAGGCTTATCTCGTCTCTCGAAACGATTTCGATCGATTTATAGGACACAGCGAGGCTGTCACAATCGTATTGAAGGCTTAACCGTTCCGTTTGACTTCGGTCGAAAAGAGCGTCGATTCGAAAACAACGGTAATACGTTCTTAATTAAGTTTCCTGTCGGTACAGCTAGAAACGTTTTCAACGCGATACACGCTGTCAGCTCGCGATACGAAAACTGTGCGTTCGGTTACACGATCAGCGATTAATCCGCGTGAGGGATGACCGGGCCATTAGTTTGGTGTGAACGGAGCTTTTGAAGTTGCGCGGGTGCAGGCAGTCAGGTACAGGGGCCAGGCTTGCCAGGAGAGCGTAGGTGAGCTGAAATAGATCGATGGACATGCTGCGCACGCAAGCACCTCCGGTTGTAAACCCCTGCAGGGGGTAGGGAGGGCAGCCCCATGGCCCGTGGGTAGGGTTAGAAGGGGAAGGAATCGAGGCATGGGGGTAGGAAAAGAGAAGGATACGCCGGTCGAGCTAAAAGCCGGAATTGCTAGAGCTTTCGCACCAACGCGACACCATCCGGGAATGGAAGTCGAGGTACCAGCCAACGGGATGAAGCAGACAGGAATTCGGAGCGTCTGAGAGGTTTAGAGAGAAGTGAGAGCGAGTAACAAGGTCTGATACGCGTCGATGTACACGGTCCATCGGAACGTGACATCTAATCGACTCATCGTTTAAAAAAAGGAGACCGAAAGGGAATAGGAGAAGAGCCACAGGGACGAGAGAATCCGGGGTTGATACGCGTCAGGTCGAGGTGAGAGTATCGCGGGAGGGGAGTATTCACCCGGTAGAGAACGAGACGGAAAACAGAGCAGGCTGGGTTTGCGCGGGTGGGGATCGTGGAAGGGAGACAGACAGTGAGAGAGGGACGGCGGGCACACGCGACGGCATCTCACCTGTTTGCCAACCCGCCAGTCTAGTTTACGCGCCCGGTCATCCGCCGGCTCTACAAGTGGGTATTCCATCGCGACCTTGCTCGTTTCCTCATCGCGAGCGCAACACACATCCGAGTCTCTTTCTTTCAACGAAACGGGCCTCGTTTTTTAACGTGTTGCACGGAGTTCTCGCCGCCCGTGGGTGCTTCGACCGGCGCTGGACAGCGACGGGAGTCGCTGCCGAGAGCGGTGAGTGATCACACGTATTTTCTCAAATCTTACCGATATAATTGCGCGTCGAAACGAATGCTTTACCTAACGCATGAACGAAAAATTGGTGCCAGTCGCAACATTTTAGAGTTCTGTCGATCCGCGTCCAGATGTCAATTTTCGTTGCTGTCTCGCGAAACATCGTTATATACCCGAATTACGCGTGAAGGGGTCGCGTTTAATCGCGGCGAATTCCATTCGAACGGCGTGACACCCCGTGCCAAAATTCCGCGATCTATCGTCGAACCGATCGAACCGTCGGTACGGTTGTTAACGAGTGAATGTGGGTCGCAGGAAACCGAATATTAAAGGCAGCCCCTGAATTACATTATTGGCGAACGAGAACTTATTTGATCGAGCGACGTCCATCATTTATGTTCGAGCACAAGGAACGCACGCTCGGCGCGTTTCGTAATGTACCTACTACCGTCAATAGCTCTTTTGATCCACGTTTCCGATCGCATTTCTATGGATCGGTAACGCGTATTTCTCCTCCCTTTGCCATTCGTTCGGTTTCATTCAAGAAAAGGGATGGACATTGGATTCTCGGGAATAAAGAGAACTTAATCAAGTAAAAGGGTGTCGAAGCCAATCGGCCGCGAGAGATCGTTTCTTGATCGATCAAAGAGCTCCCACGGTACGATTTCTTTTTTCCTCTCGGTCATTTTTCGAAGGTCGGAGGTCGCAATTTTCGAATCGCTTTCAAACAGACCGAACCCGGTCAGCTTTTTGTTCAAAACGTTCTCACATCGTGTCCTTGCCCCACATACACCTGTGTTCGAAATAAACTCGTGTTATCGATGAAAATACCCTGGCTGGGAAACACAGCGCGAAACACGCCCGCTGCGTCCGGACGGAATTTAGAAAATTGGTATCGCATTATTTCTCGATAAGTTAGCGTTTCGCGAGTTTCGTACTTCGCCGTGTCAGATAGTAAAGAACAGTTATCACCGAGTAAACGATATTAACGATCCTATTAACCGGGCAGCTGCGTTTCCAATTATTATCACCGATAAACATTGCCTCGGCGCGGCGCAATACGGTTCGAAACGCGAGTCAAAGTTCAGGCGGTGACATTATTTATCGCGCAGCTAATTTAACGATATAATCTGTCCGACAGAAATTCGCCCGAATTGCGAAACGAACTTAGCATACTTTGTCGACGACGTTGCGCTCACGTACATACCTCGGTACCTGCGAACGTTACGTGTTCGGTGTTCCAACAAAACTCCCGCATCCAGCGGCTACGCGAAAATGCTAATCGCGGCCTTTTTGGGTTACCAATTAATTTTCCAGGTTCCTCCGAGTCGAAACGGCGTGACCGTTCCCAGATTTTCACTCGTACGCTCTCTCCGTTCGATGGAAATTTTAATTAAAACAGGGCGTACCCGCGACTTCTTCCGAATCGTTTACCACCCGAACGAGAGGAGCGTACAGTAAGGCCTGTTTTTGTGCGGTCCCTTCTTATGCGATTTTATTTTTGTGCGATTTATTTTTATGCGGTATATGAATCTCAGCGACGTTGGCACTAGTTTAATGTTTCTTATCAATGTACATAAACATGTTGTGGACGAACTCTGACTACGTGGTTTGCTTGACGACGATATATCTGGACTACGCGACGCTCCGTTCGTTTGGTGAAAATATAATGATTTTATGCGGTCCCTATCCACCGCACAAAAACAGGTTTTACTGTACTCAGATTTTTTTAAGCTCATGGAACGAGACATTCCTGCGTCGTCGTTCCCCGAAATGAGACGCATAATTGATCAACCTTTACGACGGTCAAACGAATATGTATCGGAAATTATTCAGGATTAATTAATTCGCGAAAGCGTTGATAACCGTGTGTGTCACAGAGGTGGTTAATTAATTTAATTAGGGGATTCCACGAAAAATTCAAAGACAAACACGTTCGGATAAACCGTTTTTCCATCTTGCTTCGCGTGGGCGTTTATTATCTGTGACTGCGCGAGGGATTACGTTCTGCCCTCGGGGTAAAATTGTTAAACATAGTTGTACGAATTTTGTAGGCGTGCTTCTCCAGCCGGACGAATTTAATTGATGGTAAGTTGGGATATTAACGAAATTGGGGAACGGAAGCTCGGGATTCAACTTGGGACGGTATCGATTGATTTTCCCGGACGCGTAACCGAATCCGGGCATACCGCCGATGGGAAATTTGTCTTGGGAAGTTTCCGAAGCAAACAAAAACCCAAGATTCGACTAACATCGCAAATTTACTGATCGTTGAATATTCATCGAGAAATTATTCTGATCCCGGTTCACTTCGAAAAACTCGCGGGTTTAACCCTTCGCACTTGGAGGAGCACAATTTATTCGAAATTGCTCAAAGCATCGATTAAGACGGAGGTTCTTTAAATATGCAACTTTTGACATTTAGCTCGCTCTCGTGCATACCCTGTGCATGTACATTGAATTTTCTTCTGAGCCCGTCGAATTCGATGATCTCGATGAGAGAACTCGGCCATCTGCCGTTTTTTATACCGATGAACAAGAAATTTACGAGTCGCTGGAACAGTCTAACAGTCGAGAGGTAGAATATTGAATTGAAAAAAAGGGCAGTGGGCTTAAAAAGTTTTGCAGCCCTCGCTGAATATTTCATTATCTAGTCTGACGAAGTATTAAGTATTATATCAGCTGGCGAATAGTTTCTATTTAACGAGGGACGATAAGGGAAGGGAATGAAAGTTCGTTCTTGCGATCAAAAATTCCTCTACCTTTTTTTCTGAGCTTTCCTCCCGCTTAATATCGAAACCACGACGGCGTACACTTCCCGATGGTCGAAATCGATGCTAATGAACCGTTTATCGGTGAAAAATATGGCGAACAATGAGAAGGCGAAACTAGCTCGAGCTTTAATCACTCCCAACGTTTAGGTTCATCAAAGAAAGGAAGGTTTACATCGAAAAGAATTACACGTCTCGCGGGTTAGTGTTCATCACGATATATTATATTTGCTTCGTTAATTAAATAGTTAGAGATTTTCAAACGAGATTTTCAATGTTTTTACAACGCGTGGTATGCACTTTGAAACGGGGAAGAGCATAGGCACAGTTTATCGAGTTAGCGGTCTAGAAGAATATTGTATTAATTACACGGTGCCAGTCCTCTGGCATAACTGGATTGTCGTTCACCGGTGCCGAAGGGATATTAAAATAAATTACTTTTAGTTACGGAAGTGACTTCCATTCTCAATATTCAATTTCTCATGCAGTTTTGATAGCTTGCCAAATATAAACCAGATTTCACACGCATGCCTCTCTCAGTGTATGTACAAGCTTTTTAGTAATCGCGCCGTCGTTCGGTCTTGCCAGGTTTATCTCGTTCGCCATGGTCAACGCTTGAAATCAACGTCGTTACGTGATCAATGTACCCGGTTAATTTTAGCAATTAATGCGCAGGGGTAATCGATTCTAATTATTACAGAGCTGCGAGCCAACGGTTTGTTTATTCGGAAACGTCGTCGTTCCTCGGGCGCAAAGCATCGTTTGTTAAAACAATCAATATTTAGGCGGGTTCTCGCGAGCGAACAACCCCCCGTGTTGCCTGTTTGCGCACCCCGCGAGATGTACCGCTAATGTCGATATCTGATACGAGGCGTCGTCGTAAAAGTCCTCG
>SHCU01000314.1:0-15386 GCA_004307685.1 Ceratina australensis
GGTTCGATCATCGGTAGCGACATAATTGAATCGAAATTTTCACGCGTTCCCTTTGAGCGTCGCCCGTTTCAACGGATTCCTGTAAATATTCAATTTCGTACACGTTGTCTGAGGAAGCTCTCAGATTTGAGCAGCAAGACAGTTCGTACGGTTTCCGAGCGGGTTTTGACGAACACTGATATTGGCAGGTATGAAATAAACGTCGTGTCGCGCGGACACATGACGACGGTGCTATACAGTCTTGGCCGTCGCGCCGATCGAATCCGGGAAAAATACAGCAAAATATCCAATCTGCGAAGGGATCTGTGCGTTATGGTCCATCGATTTTGTTATCCAAACATGGCGGCCCGGCCACCTGGCTCCACCGCGTTCCGGCACGCGCGATGGAACGCTTTAAGAACGAAGGTCCCGTTTTATTTCAGGCACGTACATAACTGGTCCTGGTTATTGTGCTGCCACGGGAAAGTGCCTTTTTCAAGTGAAACAGACGGATACCTCGGCTCCTCCCTATTACTGGCCACCGCCGTCCCCTTTCTATCCGCCCCGGCTGCCTGATGAAAGGGATGGAAACCCCCGAAAAAACCGGAAGATGCTCTCGTGCATGAAAACAGTAAACTATTTTTCTCGTCCCGTGCTTTCTATTATCTTAGTCTTTTTTCATCCTATCTTTCACCCGTAAGCCGTGTTCTTTTTTTTTGCACTCGATGAACGTACGCTGGATGTCGGGACGCCGAATGCATCTGGCGTCGACGCATTTGCTATTTTAGGAGATTAATCGAGAAAATTGTTCGGAGAAGACCGGGAGCATTTTTGGTGACTGAATATTATCTCGTAACCGTGCAGCTGCTAACTTAACGAAAGCTAATTAGTAAAGCTAAATGGAAACTTCTGTCGCGATGTACGTAGTATGAAGCCTCGCGTTGTTTCGCCGATGACAGGGATGACGTATCTTTTCCTGTTAATCGAGTTTACGGGGAAACGAAAACTAAGAATCCGCGACGCGGTATCAGGAACCATTTCTCCCCGGTATATCCCGAAACACCGCGAACTAATTTGGCTTCCATGAAGTTCCCCCGGCTTGATATTAATTAATGTTACTTGCGGAGTTAGCTCGACTTGAGCGCCAATAGCGCTCGGCATCAACGAACGACTCCGCTGCTTGACGCATCGCGTCGCGTCCCGTCATCGCGTCGGGTACGCGTTTCGGCCCTCGTGACGACTTTGACACTCCCTAACTTCAATTTCCTACCGCGCGAAACTGCTAAGAAACTTCGCGGAAATTTTAAGCGGTTCGCGCACCCACCGATCGGATCCGCGCAACCGCTTGTCTATGAGTAACGGGGATCAAATTTCGATATGATCCTCGAGAGGTTCAGCTAGCTCGAATAGCTCGCTAGTCGATAAGCAAGGAAGGGGAATGTTCCTGAAAATCAGTTGTAGAAACGTGCATCGGGATGCGTGTCTGACTTCGGTGAGAGGCGGCGCGCTATTTTAAAAGCTATTCCACTGCCGTGTTGCTGCTCGACTCTGAACACACTCGAGTAGTATTATCAATGAATTCTCTGTACAGCTTCGGACAATTATTCTGGACCTACCACTGCTTATGTGTGAGTTCCCTAGCAGGAGAATATTCACAAGTAGTAAGAGATCTCTTGGTTTTTGTTTCAATGCTTCGACACATGATTATGCTGCCAAAGCTTCTGCCTGGAGCATTGAAACATAAACGAATAGCTTTCTTACTACTTGTGAATATTGTCCCGCTAGGGAACTCACACATAAACAGTAGTGGGTTCTGTAGCTGTACATGTAGTATAATAGCTGGACAATTTCCAGTATGATCGTATTTTAATTAGCCTTCACTTATTATATGAAACAAATGTTCAATAATTTAAGATTTAAGACTGATACGCACTTGGCAGCGACTCTTCGAAAATGTCTGTCGCGTGAACACTATAGATCCGCTGTTATCGGTCTCGACAGCGTTACGTGCACAGTGTGCGTTGCGTGCAATCGAACTCTCTTCCTCTTTCTCTCATTCTATCGTGAACGAGCGCGACAAAGAGCTGGCCACCGGATTCAAATGATGGTTTAACATGTCGTCACCAACCGTCGTTGTGTTGTATCTGGTAGGCTTGCGGCGGGTAATCATTACAATCGGAACACGCAGTTTCGGTACCGTGCTCGTACAGGGTGTCCCACGAAAAAATCTTCGAATTCGACTAAATCGATTCAGCCAAAAATCATGAAAAAAGTTCATAAATACTAAACTGATCATAAAAATGATATTATAAGATTGAAAAGTCTTTTAAATATTGACTTCGGAATAAGAAATCAGGAAACGAAGTATGTGACGCAATTTATTTAATTAAAATATATGCACATATATATT
Organism: Ceratina australensis; assembly: GCA_004307685.1. NCBI lineage: Eukaryota > Metazoa > Arthropoda > Insecta > Hymenoptera > Apidae > Ceratina > Ceratina australensis. The sequence continues at coordinate 2,390 of SHCU01000314.1, forward strand.
AATTAAGCTTATGATAGTGTTAAGCTTAATGATATTTTTTTATTAGCTCAGGAATTCAATGAACGGTTGGAATGTTGCGTCGCAATGTAGTAGGACACCCTGTTCTATGCCGGGGCAGAAACGAGGGACACACTCCGCTGTTTTGTTGCTTCCCTTTTCACGTCGTTTCCCCGGGTGCCTCGCCGCGTACACGCCACTCGTTCCACCGCGGCCGGGCCGCCACTCTGTACCCGCCAGATTAAATCGAGTTAATTAAAGTCATTTCGCAAATTGTGAATGACATCGGCGGGGCGACAGGGGTTGCCGGTGTTTGTTAGAATCGCCTTCAAAGCGCGGAAAGCGCGTAGCGCGCGGGATCGATTAGAAAAATATTTTCACCCGGCACGGTGTACGTATTTGCTCGTTCCTGTCCGCTGTCGTTGTTTGCGATCGTTCGTTGATCGCCTCGCGCCTCTCTGCCGCGAGAATTTTTAAGCGTGTCGCACCGGTTGCTTTCAATGGCACTCGAAATTCAAAATTAGAGAGAAATTTTGTTAGATATTGGAAAATTATAAATAACGTGGCAGGGATTCGATGATACAGGAATTCAATTTTTTTCCCTCTCGTTTTTCTCTTTACGCATATCCATTCGATCTAAGGTGGTCCAGATAGATCAAGCAAATATTAGTTATTTTGGTAATCGATATTGTTCTTTTTATTCGGTTGACAAGAAATGTTAATCTGTAATTACGTGTGACTCGCAAGATTATTTTATCGGAGTCTGAAAAGTGGTTGTGTGTTTCGTTGCGTAATAGGTGGAGAAATCTGGAGAAAAAATGTTCTCCGCTTTGGTCCTTTTTCCGAGATCGACATGCGGTACGTATAGAAAAATGTCCCTTTGACGCAGCGCGAGTTTAATCGGTACGTCGGAATTTTTTTCCACCGTAGAATTAAATTATGGTCGTAGCCGCGGCATGGTTCAAGCAAAACGGATTTCAAGCAATTTCCACCGCATCAAAGTGCTTCGGTTCAAGTAAAATGGATTTGGCCGCAATTTTTCCGGTATAAACGCGATTGCGGGGTGATGAGACGCAGTCCGCCCATTTCCTTTGTCACATCCTTTTTTTTCTTTCTCTGTCTCTCTCCTCTTCCACTTTTTTTGGCCCGTTTTTAATAATTGACGCGGTTGTCGATTTTGTCAAATTTCCCTTTGCCACTACCTGCTCGCCCGATTCTCTTCACGCTCGGGTTAACTTTCTTTCAACCGGAAATGGATTTTCATTTTGCAAACACTGGTCATGCGTCAATACCTCCAACGTTTCGTAACAGTTTTCACGAATTCTGATACATTGCGCTTTATTTGCTTAGTCTGAAATAATACGCGGTTCCAACAATTTATCAAGTTCAATGAAAGCTTTAGTGACCGTATGCGAAAACGTTGTACGAACGAGTCTCTTTTGGTGATACGTTAATTTGAAATTAGTATAGGAATTATTGAGTTCTCCATTATATTATTTTGATCAATGTTTCGTTATTGAACCGCGGGGTTCGGTGCGCATGATTTATTCGCTTCTACCGCTCCGGCACAATGGTATAGGCCAACATGATCCACCTCAATCCTACCGATCGTAATTCGCAATCGCGTACATTACTCGAAATATCAGGTGGGTATAACTGCTCGCGTAAATTGAAGCAACAACGGAGAGTTGCGGAGTGGGTGGGCAGCTAGAAGCATCCGGCACTCTCTAATTGTAAGCCAGATTAGGGAATTGTAAGAAAAGCATCGCCCGGGGAGCTTTGTTCAAGCTGGAACCGGTACGCCGCCGTGATGAGCAATAGAGTGGCCGATACCACCGGCTACTAACCATTCCGTGGGAGAGCCCTGTTCACGTTCGCGTCTCGCCATTCACCGATCCCTTCCTCTATCTGCCATCGCTTCCTCTTTCCCGCCAGGTATCTGCATCCAACTTCGCGTTTCCACGTTCCATTTCAAATATCCACGCTCCATCCTTCGTACGCTCTCTGCACACCGTCATCTCGCCAAATTGTTTCGGTGTAATAAGTTCGCGGCGGTAACCGAACCATCATCGTTGCTCTACATACAAGATCTTTGCGTTGACAGAACTAGAGAAAGAGAGAGAGATTACGTATAAAATTGGGATGAAATTTCAAATAATAAAAAATAAATAAAGTGTAAAAAAATAAATAAAGTGTAATTAAACAAAAATTTTAAGAATTTCGTCATAAATAAAATTCCACAGAAATAAAGAAAAAAATACCGATGCTACTGCACGTGCATTTGAGATTAAATTAGTACATATTGTATTCGTAATTAAAATGGAATTAGTGAGTGCATCGAAGAGAGGACACGCATTTCGTGCATTTCAATTTGCTATCTTTATTTGTCTCTCTTTTTTTTGCGGCAATATATCTGGCCGTGGTACAATGCTCGAGTTTATTCACGAAAAGCCCCGTCGTTGACTTCCTTCCCCATGGTCTGGCCGTCCAAAGAGATGCGCGCGGCTCTCTCGGTGAATAAGAATATTTTTTCGCCTTTTTGACCCTAACCACGCGAGTCGCGTCGTTTCACTGCCGGCTGCGGCTTCCTCTTCTTCGCCATCTGCTTTCCTCTATGTATCTACGCATGTATGCATATACGTATATACGTATGTACGTATGTACATGAAGAAGGATCCATGCGAACACGATGCCTCGCAAGTTGGGATTTATTTCGGCTTCCACCGGCATCCAGATTCTTTCGATCACCGCAGCAAACAAATCCACGCATGTAGTATTTCTAGATTTGCCAGCGCATCCAGTGCACTCCTGCCGTCTCTTATTCGCCAGATTGCCTCGTGCTTCAGCTGCTCTCTTTAACTCGGAGTACGTCGTTACGCCACGTTTCCAGCTAAATAATTGCGTACAAATAGCAGCCAAAAAATATATTATTTTTTTAGAAACGCTTTTCCAGATATGAACTAGTACTTTTTTTTAAACCGGTTGAAATAATTGTTCGTTGTTTATTTTAATTGTAAAATCAATTTTGCCATCTTCGATTCTATCGGAACGTGAAAGCTAGGATGGTTGGTTGATGGTACGAATTACGACGCAGTCTATCGTGCTTGTTTTATGAATTTGCATTGAGCAAATATTGCTGCCACCGGGTAGGAATGAAATACGCGCGTTAGGTCGCGCGACCGAACCACAATTTTGCCAAGTGTACGTTATACCCGGCGCGACGACTGCGTAAGGGCATTGTTTTTAGACTGAAACCAATAAACGACCGGAGGGGTGGCACCCGGGGCGGCGGTGCCCGGGCTCGACCCCTTGCGAGGATTGAAGGCAAACGAAACAGTACTCTAGCCATCGATCTGAAAATCGATAGACGCCGCCCCGTTTATTCATCCAGTCGTTCGCCGAATATATTGTTTCCGCAATTTTGTTCGACATTGGATACAGTTTTCCATCGGCGTCGGCTCGAAACGTGCTTATATCAAAACGCTCATAAATTTCACGGCCGGTGTTCCGCTATTTTTTCCCTCCGAACGTATCGTTGCCCGCCCTAACTGTAAGAATTTGCCCGATATTACGGCCGATATTTTGTACATTGTAAAATGTACAAGTTTATCGTGCTCGCAGGAATATCTACGAACGTGTTATAAAATAATTTTCGCGGCGATATTGCCGAGTGCATATTTGATTATGCGGAATCGTGTTTCGGGAAAGAATATTATAAAATGAAATTGAGTTTCATACTACGCGCGTACGTCCCATTGTCATCGCGCACGCTGAATTTTTAATCATAGTTATTTATGCGTAATGGTATTTTTAATCGGGATTGCGGGTCCGACGGATTTTATCCGCGGGCATATATATTTTTAAAGGAACATGAATTTCGATATCGTGTAAATGACGAACTTCATATAATCGTACCTGGTAGATACTAGTATTAAAAAAGTTATCAATCGGGAAGGTATACGTACGTGTCACGATGTTTCGTGAAAGTAACTCTCGGTACTAAGGTAATTCGTTCGTCGTTTAAGCGTTTTCGATTAAGCGTATCTATCCGCTTTATCGTTTTAAACGAGTTTTTTAGTTAACCGATATCGATCGGTTTTCCTCGTCGCTGCAGAACTATATTTTAATACCGGTTCATGCTGGAAATATGTGTTTGATACGCAATTGAAACAAGTCGAACGTCACGGTACTTCATTAAATTTCGACTTTAAAAACATGTCAACTTTTAACAGTCGCCCATTCGAAGGATTTATCTGTTTGCACCGAGTGATTTCCAATTACAGGGAACAGCTTGTATTCCGACTTACGACTCGCTGTAAATAGCTCTCCGTGTTTCCGACGAGCTACACATATTTAGAAGTAACGAGAGAAGCGGGAACGATGAGATTCGAAAACACCGTCCGGGTTATTCCTCATTTTAACACAATATCATTTTTACGAGAAAATAAAATCACTTCCTAAATTACAATACTAATAACATGCGCGAGATAAGTGCACGGATAATAAGATTCGTGTACTCGTTGATAATCAGTCGAATTAAGCAGGCTCCTTTTTATCGAGGACAGCGAGAATTGATATTGCCAATTATGCATTCGTTTAATTTTAACGATCACTTTGAGGCTCGTCCGGTCTCATTACATCGCCGGCCGAGCCTCTGCGGTGAAGCTGTAAAGTCTTAACCATCGGTCGATCGAGCACTCTCGCGATCACGGACGACAAGAATAAAACCCGTGTGTCGTCGCGGGCTCCTCGCTCCTCTCCCCACAATAAGTATGGGATAATGCACCGGCGCTCATTCGACGAGGGGCATTAAAGCGAGGAAGAAGGCGATATCTGAAGCGTGCATTCGGCGGAAGTAAAGTTGCGCTCGTTCCCGAATCGCTTTTCATATTTGATAAGATAGCCTTTTACCGGGCCGGGTTTACGGCGGATATTCAATTGGGGGAAACGTCGCGTCGCCGGTAAACATGCTGAAAGTTTCCTAGATAGCTCGAACTAACTTATTGTATAACGCTTAATGCCGACGAATTATATAGCCACCGGACGTGATCATTAAACGATACGATATTTCGAAGTCGCAGTCGAGCTTTATAACGAACGATAAAAAATATATGAGACAGACGAAAGTAATGTAAAATTGCCCGCGAGGAGACGCGAATAATTCGTAATATTATTGGGCGGTAAATAAAATATGTAACGTGTTTAGCGGGTCGGAACTTTTACGAAAATAACTACTCGTTCGCGCGAAGTGCAGTCGTAAGGTGCATCAGGCTCGCCTACTTTTTGATGGCCAGCCGAACTTTGAAACGTATCGCGCTCTCCCGGTTGATCGACCCGATGAGAAAAAACCGAAAACTTGAATTCTATAAATAACGCGAGCGCCTTACAGGTTTATCGGCGTCGTATGGATAACGTCCCTGGGCCGAGAACTCGCCGGTTCAACGAGATTGTCCGCTTAATAATTAATCGATATTGCCCGCGCAATTTTACGAACTCGCAAATGGCGGACGTTAATTAATGCTTGCGAACGCGTCTCGACGTAAAATGTGAAACGCGACACGACTCGCCGAGATGGCCGTCGAAGGGAAATTTTAGGCTAATCGCCGCGGGAATGCCGCCGGTAGTAAAAGTTACTTTTACGCCGAGCGAGCGACATTCCTCGGTGCTTTGGCTTCGATGGAAAAGATATACGTTATCATCTTCTAGATTAAATTTTAGACGTACACCTCCATCGTTCTTTCACCGTATCGAGATTAATTTCCATTTTTGCAAAGACCTATTTTTTAAAATCGTATTTTCACCTGTACTCTTTTTTATTGAGATAGTACTATACTCTTTATTATTTTAAGAGGGGAGTTAATCCGACCGACGAAATTCACGGGACAATTTGGTGTTATTAATATTTATGGCGTTTCTTCGCGCGGGCTACAATCGGGCGAAAGTTCACGGTAGAAAGAATGGGCGGGGTTGAGTAATTAACGGGAGATGCGACAAAAGTCGTCGCCTGAATGGAATAAAGTGCACGGGCAAAGTAACTTCCTTGGCACGAGTAGCTCTCTGTTTGGTCGGTCACCGGCAGAGTTTGGGCTATTAAGGAAACCCGGGGACGTGTCGGTTAATAGGCGAGGCCACGGGACTAAGAACGAATGAACGGGCCGAGCGAAGGGCTACTCTTTTTATTACCGGAAGACTTAGCAGGGGCCGAAGTACTTTTTTATTCGCCCCGGGATACACCTCTCGTAAATTGTAGCGAGAATACTGAACACGACTCTGGGGTTATCGATCGTTCTTATTTTTCCGGCGCGGCGCGGGCCGCGCCGGCCCGGGTGTAACTTTATGAATACATGTTTGTTTTACGAGACGCTGAAAGCAACGGATGCTCGTTGATGGAATAATATATGCGTTATCGATTTTATAATGCAACTTTCCTTTTTTAATTTCGTTTAGCGTCTAGCTTGTTAATTAATAATATCAAGCGAGTGTCTTAAGATTGTTAGAAATTTTTAGTTTGAAACTTAATGAAATTATTTCTTATATACGAAACACGTTGGTAATCAAGTTGATATGATAATACTAAATTGATATCGATCATTGGTACGTATATATTGATATATAATCGCTGCTCAATCATACTTGTGGAAATTGACCAGGTTTGTTTCGATTTGATTATCTCATTACGAATGTTTCTTAAATTACGCTTGTCGATTAATAATTGCGCTCCCGTTTATCAGGACGATTTCAGAGAGATCACTCGCGAATCTCTGAGGCGTGCTGTTGCGCAATGTTTGGTTCAATTACAGGTCAATATTACTCCATCAAAGTGTGTATTCATCATGTTGCGGTTTTCTGTTCCGCGCATGGATCTTCATTAAGTCATGCCGCGGCTCACTACGAATCATATCCGTAATTTATTGGTCAACTGACGAAATACGTGATTATTAATCCACGAGCCGCACGAACCGTTGCGATAACAACGCACATCGTTCATCACACCGCCGCGGCTTCCTATATCTACATTGCTAACGATTTAACCCGTGAGATCGAACCTCGTCGTCCACCAATATTTTTTACATGCGATTTAAAGCGAGTCAAAGTATTTCTCCGAAAAATATCACCGCGCGTCTCGAAGTACGGTATCGAATCGTATTATAACGTTGTGTCGTACTATTATAGGATTCCCATTCACGGGTGAGCGCAAATGTTGAATTCGTTGCCAAAATAAATACGCGTTAGTGTAAAAACAAATTCGTCCCGTCTGCTCGCGATTTATTTCGCGGGATTATCAAGGTCCGCCGGTGCATCGCTCAAACGCAAATCCCGCGCGATTTTTTCTTCCGCTGCCCCCCGTTCCTATCGATTTATTAGCTTCGTACATATGAAACGGTGGATTTTTTTTTTCACGGATAACAGGAGCCCGGCGTGGTTCTTTTCGAAAAAACGACCAATTTTCTTCGAGACGGTGCCGTAACGACGTGCGACGTGTCTCGAAACCTGTACCGATACGAGGTAGAGGCTGGTGGGAAGAAGGTGGGCAGGGGGGCGGTAGGCCGGCAGAGTGAATAACGAAGTGGAAACTCCTCGACATCACTCATCTGGAGGAAAATTTGTATTCCGTCCGACCGTCCCGGATCACCCTTCTGTAACCTTATCGTCGCTCGGTCCATCAACTTGACTCCCCGTTCGTCGTTGCGAGGATCGGCCATCAATTTCGAAAGCAAACCTTTCCAACCCCTCGGCCCCGAGCTGAATTGCCTCGAATCGAGGCAACTTGCTCGACGCGAACTTCAGCAAATTTTATACGAATAAACGAATCGGGATCTCGAATTGACAGCTGACTAACGATTTCATTTGTGGAAAAATTCGAATGTTCGTTAGTCAAATAGAAACGCGGATCTGTTTCCGATAACTTTCGGAAGTTTCATTTCAGTCTTTATTATCCATGTTATTCTTATCGATACAGTTCTTCAAAGAAATCGACGTGACTTAAAAATTTCTTTTGCTTCTATTCAATTTATTGAACCAGGAAAAAGTACGCGTTTAAGCGGCAGGTGATTATAATTGTTTTATAATCCACGGTGCACGCTATTCCATCGGTGGAGTACAGGTACTCCTAATCGGACCTGTTCACGTTCCCTATCGATCCTCGGTTTGCCTTGTTTTTCACCGAACACAAAGGCTGCAACGAGTTCAAGGATGCGCGTTCCCAAGAAGAAGGACTGTGCGAGCGCGGAGTAAGCGCTCGTGGTTTGTGTAAAGGAATTCGCTAATTGGATCGATGGAGCTTTATTTAAATTAAAGAATGCGTACGCGGCACTGTAATGATCCATTCGGGGTACTCGGGGTAATTATTGGAATTCTACATTGCTTGTACGCAAAATAGCCTTACATGTAATTCCTCCAATTATTTAAGAATAATTAGCTACCGGAATTGAAATAACGTAGGGGACTTTAAATAATTTCTGGTGATAGCTACTATTCTCACGTTTTAATTGCATACTAAAATTCATCGAATTTCATGATTTTTATAGATGATAAATAACGATTAATAATGGCAAACGTTTTTCGTATAAACGAATTGATACAAGGTAAAAACATTTAAGTCGCGGCTTGACGAGGTAAATGTACCCTTGATCGAGCTACGAGCGCAGCCACGGTTTCAGTTATTTAGCAGTTTCGACCGGCGCGATTACCCGCGAGACCGTTACGCGTATGCACTCGAGCAGTCACAAATGAGCTCGCATTAATTCCTGTTTCCAGAGCGCTTCCCGTCCGGTAGACTGATCGCGCGCACTCATTCGCCGATAAAGCATCTTATTACGGGCGACCGTACGGCGCGGTGGTTCCAAGCCGTAAACAGCGGCCGCGCGGTGCCGTGGACAGGGCGCGAACAACCGGGCCGCGATGTAGTACACGGCGCCAGCAACAAATCTTACGATAACGAGCGTGCATCGATCGCCATCAACGGCAGTCGCGCGGCTATCAATTCTTCCCAGCTGCCCCCTCGAAAAAGACGGCCCGTTTAGTGCCCCTAACACGCACTCCCCAGCCGTTTTACGGCCCCCCCGGCCCACCAAGTACCTGCGCGGCATCGTCAAACGTGTCGCAGGCTTGACGACGCGCTCGAACACTTTTCGCAGCGGCGTGTTTACGACCCGCTCGCGATTTCCCTTCCGCCAAAACTCCCGCGACTAAGCGAGAAACGCTAAAACTCATCTCACTCGAAATTTTAGTACAGTTCACTTTACTCGTTCTCGCTCGATGACTTAAGAACAAAATGGCATTCGTTATATTGGGTCATTAAGTATGAAACGTCCGATTTCAGACTGAAAGTTTGCTTTATTATATCTCGGGCAAGAAATAATACAATTAATCAAAATATGCACCTAAGCTATAAATACAGTGTTGCTATTTTAACGATTCATTTTGAAGACCAAAATCTCCGGATCGGAATTTTTCGTACCACCGACGTACTGTACTGTACGTTCGTTAGCCACATCTTTGCCAAACACTTCGTTAACATTTCGGCTTGTCTTCGCTGCATTAGTTCACTTACAATATTTAACGTCCAGACGACAATACGACAGACCGTTTAAAAAAAAGAGTGCATCTGAAAGCCAGATGGCATACCTTCCCAATGCAACAAAAATAAAAGACGATCGAAATGAAATATCGGAGATATTTGGTATCAAACTTAAGGCTTTAGGTAATCGGACATTTCATACTTAATTACCTAACACGTGTATTTGCATGGCACGTTACGAAGCATCTCGCTGTGAACCTCTCAAGCTCGATTATGACCATTTTTCCTCTCCAAGGCCACGGTTGACGCAGAGTCTAATCGCGTCGTTTTTCGTGGGTACTTCTTACCCGATTACTCAAGGAGCGTCTTTCCGAGTGTCCTTTTGTGCCGGCTCGAGAACCAGTAAAGACCCTGTCCTAGTTGCGGGAAACGAAAAGGAAGCTCAGATACGAGCGAAGGTGATACAATTCCGTTGGAAAAGAGAACAGGTTGGCTCGCAGCGGGCGAGAGACAGCGGCAGCTCGCGACCACTTGATGTTATGTACCTACCCCTCTGTACATTTGTAGAAGCTACACATTGTGTACCGTATTATCATAACTTTTAACTCGCGCGTTTCGCTCGTAGCTGCCACTATAATTACGCGTAATGCCGCGTAGCACGGCGATCCTCGGGCCCCGTCGCCTTTTTCTCCTCGCCGGTTTCTTACGCCGCGCCATCTCCCTTCATCTTTCTCTTGCCGAGGGCAATTTCTCATCCCGGCCTAGCCTCTTCTGCCTCAACGTTTCTTTTCCTTTTTTCTCAAATCCTTTTCTGACGGCTGCCTTTATGACTTTTCTGTTCTACTTTAGAAAAACGTGTGTGCACGGAGTGACGTGCCGGCCGCGTAAGTACGCCCGGCTGCTGCTGCTGCTGCCTGCAGACAAAATAATACGCACGTTCATTAATTTAAAGGGGGTACGCGATAATAACACCGCCGCCTCGCGCACGATTTCTTCCCTTACCATTGATTGCTCGCACTTCTCCGTCGACACCTAATTTGTACCTACGCGATGTTTCTTGCATTGCGGACGACGCATTATTACCCTAATTTCTGTCTTTTTCGTTCGTACCCGCGGGTATAATGCCTTCCCAGGGATTGTCAAGCAACGTTTAATCCCTTTCGTAATTATCCCCCGAGCGTTCTCAATACAATTGTACCATTCACAATTAAATTCGAGTTGCATGTATTTAATTATACGGTTAAATCGTTGTACGAGTGATTCGTCGGAGGAAAAATGTTTGGCGAATAATCAGGACAATGGTTGGGACGAAACGGGAATAAATTCATTCTATGCAGCGGGATAGAATTATACGTCTGCGGACTGCTAATGCGCGCAACATCGTAAGATTAATTTATTACGGCTACATTACATACCGTCAGATTTTTCATTTGATTTGACCGAGTCTCTTTATGGCTCTTTTTATTGGCGAAGCGTATGTATAGCGTACGAATACGTATGTATTTGGTCATAGCTGTTATACGGTCGTTTTGCAAAATGTCGGTACGCCGTGCCCCTGGGAAATCATATGACACAGCCGCAGAGTTCGCTTCGCCTCGCCTCGCCCTCTGTGAAGAAATTTACTCCGACCGACAAAAGCGATGTGATTGCTTTACAGGTAACAAGGATTGAAAGAATCTATGGAAACGTGGCGCGGAGTACGAATTTGAGATCTCGCATGCCGGTCTCGTGGCCAGAAGTAATCTCTCTGATGTAGTCGCATGATTGCATCCCGGAGACTGTAAAGACCAAAGAGTGCTTTTAAATATGTAACAATCACGCTGCATCGCTTCACGATCACCGCGGTACATCATCTTTTTTTTATTTTCACGTGCATCAAGAGAATGAAAATAGTCACGATACGTTTGTTCTTGAAACAATTTTTGCTTTAACTACATGCCCTAGTTTAATTCAAAAATCCATAGAGATTTACCATTGAATTACAATGCGTATGTAAATTAATGAAGTTTCGAGATGAAACCTTTTTTTTAAAAAAACAAGAACTGCATAAAAATATTCGCAATACGTCCCGGATTAATGGCAACGCTGAGAACCGTAACCATTGTAAAATGTAGTTATCGCTTACGATATGATAGCGCCCGGGTACGAATCGCTTAAACGCAAAACGTGAATCTATCGCGCACGATTGACCAACAAACAAACGTTTCATATTCCGGTTAGCCGCGGCCATTATACGAAATTATATTGTCGAAGTACTATCCACGTGACGTGCGTACTATCGAATGTCTCTATCGTAGCTCCCATCGAAGTTGCCCCCCACCAATATTCGCAAAATTCGGGCACCGTATACGCGCTTGCAAATGTGTTTTTGTACGCGACCGCACTGTTGCAGTTTCCCATCACGGCATTATTTAGCTTTCCAAATCCGAACGGAATACGTGATAGCTTGATCAACCTATTGCGAAAAATCACTGCCGAAATCATTTATTCCCGTGCGCGAAGTTACGCGAGTTCACGAGATTGAAACATCGAAAACATGTCGTTTAATTAATAATGACCAACCGTGCCAATGGTATCATTTATTTGAACAATCTATCTATCTTTGAAAAAATGAGCAGGACGCGTTAAATAAATTAATTCTACGATCAAGAAATGCTATGAATCTGATATAACGAATTTATAAGATATCCTGGGGCAGGATTGGTAAAAGTATACGAGCTACAAAAATGTGGGAATTTTTGGAACGGCGGTAGACATGCATATCTGTTACTTCATAATAAACTATTACACGCGACTTACTGTTGCGCCGAACCCGATAAGGGAGCGCAATTTTCGATACGTTCTCCGATGTACGTTCTCCAATTGGGTGTGTGCGTGTTAAGAGCAGAACATACGAGATTATTATGCGAGGCGTATCGTGTACATTAGGGGGAAAGGATTCGCGGTATCGGCACGATTCGGAATCGTTACACGGCACGGCCATTATCCGTGAAATCTTATAGGCTAGAAATTATTTTTTCGTTGCTACTGATAAATTGTCATCTTTATTGCCTCTCGGCCGCTTATCGTAGGTGGGTGAAGTCGTGAGTAAAATCCCAGTACATTTAAGCGCGTTTAAATGCAAATTAGAAGAGAGAGAGAGAGAGAACCGCTCGCGTCCCACCCCTTGGCCCTCGTACGATACGCGAATTTCCCGGAGACTGATGACGTTTCAATCTCCACCCTACGCGGGCTCTCCACGATTTTTCTCGCCGCTCCCGGCGCCGGGAATTATTGCGAGGATAAATTATTGTTCAATGGCGAAGGAGTATCGCCTGCATGAAATTCCCGCCACGGCGGAATAAGATATGACGTTAATCTTGAATTCATGAAACACGAGGGTCGCATCGTCCTAAATTACTGAACTCTTTACGCCGAGTAGAATGGCCGTGCGCGCGCGAGCGGGTGACATAAAAAATTTCAGCAATCTCTGAAACGCTC
>SHCU01000314.1:40786-53871 GCA_004307685.1 Ceratina australensis
GAAAAAAATATTCTTTGTGGATGACCAAACGGTACATTTCACTCTTATAGCTCGTCACACGAATGAATATCGACTAAAATTCGAACTAGAAATTAATTAATATAGAAATACTAAAAAATTAATTTCACACAAAAAATGAGAAACAGAATACAGAATTTCCTATTGACATTTAATTTATCGTGCATATCCAAAGGCAATAATTAATGTAATCTTCCTAAAATTCGAACTAAAAATTAATTTCATACAAAATATAAGAAATAGAATGCAGAACTTCCTATTGACATTACATTTAATTTATCGTGCAGATCCAAAGGCAACAATTAATCTTATCTTCACTATTACTTTCTCATAATTAATAAGGTGTTAAGAACGCAACTCGTGCATATTTTGGAGCAGACTGTAGCCGCGATTGGTCCAATGCATCAACGGCGGCAATTTTTAGGTACCGCGAGTTGGCCGGCAAAGGGGGGGTAAAAGGGAGAGAGAGAGGTGGCGGCTTTTGATGCATCGCCGTAATATCGGCGATACATTAATTCAAGGTGAATGGGAAATATATCAGGCGACCACATAATTTTCACGCGGCTCTGGCTCCTCCCCCCCGCGTATGCTTCCCTATTTATTTCCTCGAAATCGTCCGCCGGTGGTTTGTTAAATGTGTCTCCGATGCGTCCACGCACTGGCCATGATCTATCGCCACGACGATTCCTCGAGCTCGGTGTTCGCCGAACAAGCGGCTAAAAATTAAGCGGCACACGAATTCGGCGCTTCGGTTTTACGTTCTCATCTCGTTATTTCTTCCGGCGCGGCTGTATATTTGCTCCAGTTTTTTCGCTGCCCTCAAACCGTTGGCTCTGTCGCGCGACATTTATTGCGGTCGCGATTCAAGCGATGTTACTGTTTATTCATACGCATAAAACGGCTGCGACGAAATTTATGGCCAATTTCCCTTTCGTATCGGCAGCGACAAAACTGTGCGATCGATTCGTAAAAGTGTTCATGAAGAAATATTGTGTTACGCGCGCCGCGAACGAATTCATAAATTCACGGGTCAGATACAGATGAAATATTTTCGTATGCGCGTGTCTCTCCCGCTTAGCGTCGGAGTTCCGATAGCGGCGGACCGAGCCTTTCGGGTTTATGCCCGTAAATATGGGTAGAAACGTTATTTCATTTCGAACGCCGCCGTGACAATTCTTGGTGCGACTCTTAGCATTCGTGAAATTCCCGATTAGACGTTAGACCCGGCGGTAATTGCGCAAAGGGTTAATCCCGGAAGCGGGGAAAGTTGCATAGGTATTTCCAAGATGGTAGACGCGTTAAGAGCGTGCCGCTTAACCGCAAATGTAACCGAACTTTACCGTCAGGAGGATCGTCCGGTAACGTAAATAATTGTGAAACGGTGGAGATACGGGGAAAACTTCTGCAAAGATCGAAACTTCGTCTTCGCCAACTCAGTAACTGCTCAAATTGTTAACATCGTGGCAAATGTATTTACCGCGTGACACCGTTCGAAGTTTCACCTCGGTAATGTCGTGTCCCTGCTACGAGTAAGACACTCCGCCCTCTGAAATCCGAATTCACTTCGCGGAATGTTTCAGTTAAAAAATTACTTCCAATGAAAATTGAAATGAAGTTACTTAGAAATATACTTGCATGCACGTGGATTAAAAATTCTGTTCAAGCCTTATCGATCGTTAATCGAAATAGACTCCTGTGAAAACTGTTGGGCCAACAGACTCTCGCTCGTTTCGTGATTTGCTTATCACTCGTGGGGCTACGGTCTTCTACCTGTAACGTGTTATTCCTATTCCTTTCGACTTACACTTCATTTACATAATATGATAATCTGAAGACACACTGGCCTTCTCTGGTAATGCATAATCTCATATGTTACGTGTGCACTTCAGAGAATGTTTCAGTTAAAAAATTACTTCCGATAAAAAATGAAATGGAGTTACTTAGAAATATACTTGCATGCACGTGGATTAAAAATTCTGTTCAGCCGTTATCGATTGTTAATCGAAATAGATTCCTGCGAAAACTGTTGTCGGAATTAGGTCGTCTCGGTGTTAACATCGTAACCGTGCACTCGTTTGTAACGATCCCGAGGCCAGCATCTTTCCTCTTGTTAAGCCGAGATCATCGTTCGGAACAAAGAGGCGAAGAAATACCAGCGTTGATCCACGGAGTATTTCAAGAACGGAGGCTGCTTATCCTAGCAACCGTAACGCTAGCTTTACGACTATCTCGATGCAGGCTCGCCCTTTGGGAACGGTTCTTTTTCATAGCTCGCTCGAACCTCTGAGCCCGCGAAATATGCGAACACGTTCGTCTTGACGCGGCGTGAAATACCGAGCTGACGATATTTATTATCACCCGTGCCAGCCGTGAATTCCATAGGCTGGGTCACTCGGCCGATCGGGAAAATAGTTAATGAGCGAGCTTGTTAATTTACAAACGAAACTGTAAACCGTTCTGTTTATCGCTAGGCGGTGATCGCGACGGTATCTAACCGCCGCGTCGCTCTACAATGTAACGTGAAATTTAGATGGTCGTTAGAGACATTGTCGTTGGGATTACAACAGCCGGGAATCGTTTCCACGGGCATAGTTTACGGTTATTGCCACAGAATTTTAAGTGAAGCGTTGTTCTAGTTACTTTCGATCGCTTTTTACTGCTAATCTCTCTGTGAGAAAGTAGCCGAAACAAGTGTCGAAGATTCTGAGACGGACATTATGCATATAGTGTATTTTCCATGTTTCAAATCAAGTATTCATTACTTGGAAAAAAATCTGTGCAGAAGACGTGTTTTAAAACAGTTTCAGTAAATATCCGAGTGCTTCAGAATGAGGTGACAATAAATGTTCCATGCAAGGTACTTTTCCCCAAATTTTTCATTACATTTAAAACGGATCTGTTATTGCAAACATGAAAATTATACAGTACTACACACGCTTACATACGTTTATTGACTCTGTTTCAATTTACCAGCAGTTTTTTATAAGCGCTCTGAAAACTTTTAATCCAGCAATAACTCGTCGATACGATTGGTCCACGTATTTATTACATTTTAATATTGTTGAAAATCGTGTACGAGTATCGAATATCGATAAAGCAATCGGCGCTTCCACGATTTTTAGTGATTTTCTCATTGGTATACTACGTTTTTTATTTCCAACGCTTTTAAGGATATTTTACGAATTACACATCGCATTTTTTTTTATCGACGCTCTTCTTCCCTGATAGATTGATTTTATTTACGATCGCGAGATCGCGAGGGTCTCGTGTCTTTAATCATTATTTTCTTCGGTTTGAGATATCACCGATAGCGGACACGGGGTGACGACGCTTGACCAAAGATTTTCGCGGTGGCCTGGCTGCTATGCTGGCTGCGACCGATTTCTATGCCCGTCCGAGATTGCGACAGATGTCGGTGCGGTGTTCCCGGGGCAACGGCACAGCGCGTGGGTTTTAGGGGGCAGGGAGGCGAGTCTTATACGACTGGCAGAAGCCGAGAGTAGGTGCGCGCCATCGACGTGTCCCATCAACGCGAACCTATAAACCCTGCTTGCTCGGAAATAATATTGGGAATCCTTTCCCGTCGCTTCTTCTTCCGGATTTTCCTTTTTACGTGCGAGCGAGGAGTACTCCCAGGCCCCCGACGGATTTTTCCGTGGCGAGGGCGAATAAAGGTCATGCATCGGAAACGATCCACCCGCGTCATCGTCGATCGATACTCCCAGAGCTTCTCGAGTTCGAGATGGAAAATCCGAACGAGATACCGACTTACAATTAGTTGCTAGTAAAATTTTCTGCCTTCTCCTTATCAATTCCTACAAGAATCTGCAATCCCAATCGGACATGCACTTTGAATCTTCGCATTAATTTCTAACGAAGATTTTAATTGTTGCAACCGATTTCTTTCTTGACGAACCTACATGTAAATAGGATAAGGGAAGATCTCTATTCGGTGTAAAAAAATCGTTTTCTGGTCCCACGAAAGAGCTCCTCGAACGAGGCATCACGCTTATGCAAACGGCTATAGAAATTGCTCCACGGCTCGACTTGATTCCTCGCAAAAGCGTAAATCGAAATTGGATCGTAAAGTTTGTTCGCTGAGCTTTGTGTTCCGAGAAAGTGACCCCGCATGCTCTGTCGGGCGTACGAGCATTTTCATGATATATGGCGTTGCGAATTTGTTGTGTGCTCTCATGCCTTGCCTCTCTCGTGCGTGGCGAACTTCGGGAAACAATATTATCCTCTATACTTGTTTAGGGGAAAAAAACATATTTGCACGGTCTTCAATTGTTTATACCTTCGTGCACGAGGCCAAAACGTTTTTTCTTTTTTTTTCTTTTCATTAACTCAATTCGAAATGCAATAATTTTATAAGGTAGTAAACATTGAAATATCTGAACTCCTTTATAATTTATTGCCAGCAGTAAGCCCAGTAGTAATCGCCTTATTGCGAGTTCCTACTACTTTTTACGGCAATTTGAAATTACACCGTGTCTGATCTCTCTGTGTACTGGCTGCTGCTGCTGCTGCTCCTCCTCGTACGTAAGCATCTTAAAAATGTGCTTATTAACGTAAGCGAAATCTCTCTCCATTAGCCTGTTTTTTATCAAGGGTAGTCGCTGGAACGAACTGTTTCATGAGTTATTCGTGTAGCCGTCGTACCATTTCTGAGATCGATAAAATATTTGCTCCTCTGGCACGAATCGAGAAACATTCGTTCCAAATCAATTTTTCTATTTAAACGAGTACGCCCTCTTTTCTTGCGAACATCCATGATCTTTCGACCGAATATTCTCAAGAGTTCATTCCTTGATTCCATTGTATCCCTCCGGTTACTTTCCGATCCACTCCAGAGAAAAGAAATACGAAACGATTTGAAAATCTAATAACATATTTCCAATTATTTAATCGAATACTTAAATGATTCATGCGACGTATAATTTTACTTAGAGTTTCCGTAAAAAGTTGAAACAGAATCGCGGAACAGCGGCGGATGTTAGACAATTAATTACAGGGACAGTAACGTAACTTCGGTGGCCGCAGAACAGACATTATTTTCCCACTAGCCGGATAAAAACTAAAAAAAAAGGAAGGGTAACGCACGAGCAACGACTGGCAAGATTCACGCTGCGCTGCCCGAATTTTTGGAGGAAAGTTTCGCGAGCGTGTAACCACGATTGGACCGCGGGATCTCCGCTCCTCGCCCAGATTTCCCTCCATTCGTTGCAGTCGGCGCTCGTTTTTTCTCGCCACGATGGGGAGGGCCACGCGTTACAAATTGGTCCATGCCTCATATAATACGTACGAGGAGAGCCGCCGCCCTAGCGCGGGGCGTCTGCGTTGGAGTCGCGTGAAATACCGCGGCCCATTACTTGCGGCCGTGCCTCGCGACTGCGGATTAATTAACGCAGATTAATACCAAGATGCATATCGCCTTGGAAAATCGCGGTTTGAATAATGCCGCATAAAATTTCCCTTACACGGCCCCTCTGCCCATTGTCTCGCCGAAAATACGAAATCGGTCCGAACAATTCTTGACGTTAGAAAGACTGAAACTTAGTGTGTACTTATATTGCCCAAAAGCAGTCAAGATGACTTCACTGTGAAAGAATAACTAATGTGTAAAGAAATTTATTTAAAATTAATTTTTAACCCTTCGCACTCCGCTGTCCCCTCTCATGGGACATCGTAATTCTAGCATACCACTCAGATGTCCCTTCTCATGGGACTTCTAATTTTTTATGTTTCTTATAATTATAGCGTCAGGGCGATTTGAGTTTAAATGAATTTCGTAATTAGGAGCAGAAGCCCGTATTTCGACGAGAGGAGTGTAATATATTCAGTCGAGGGAATCCAGAAATCGGGGAACGGGTCCTGCGAACGATCTAAATTATCGGCGCGAAAAAATTGTCGAGGAAGAGAAAACTGCATGACGCAGCGTGTTGTTCGCGTACAATAACGGTGCGATCCGCGGCGTGGTAAGTCGTGCATTTTTCATTCGCTCTTCAGACACACTCGATACGCTTGAACGGCGGAAATATGCGAAGCGATAGACACGCGGGAATTTAACGAACATGATTATCGAGCCGAGCTGTACCGCTTCGTCGCTTCTCGTTTACGCATGCACGAGCTTCTATCAGTTGGAATTTTTTGAAGGCTGTGACACGAGTATTCGGAAACTGTACTTTCCTAACAATTCGAAATGAAAGATTTTTCGTGTATGCGATTTGATCTGCGGAATTTTATCAAAATTATTTAACAGTGTGCATACTACGTCTATGCGAGTTATGATTGTTACAGCTACAGGTAAATTAATTGTATCAACGTACCTATCCGCTAACTTTCTTTAAGTGTTGTGTTACAAAATGTTATTCTGCATGTAGTTCCGCTACTTGTATAACACTATCCGTTAATTTCGAAACTTCCGTCGTGGTAAATCTAAATTACGGTCGTAGCCCCATAAAGGGATTCAATTTGTCATAAGTTTCATGGAATTTTGTTACCTCGAGCCAGAAATAATGCATATTACCACATTATCAATAAACTAGTGTTCAAACTACACACCCTGATACATTACACTATCCAAGGAACTAAATAAGGCAGAATATTTCTTCAGCGAACGTTTTACAAGACATGAAATACGCCTAATTTTAAGTAAAACTAAAAGTGATGATTATAATTTGTAGATACGAGTTTGAAAACAATTTAGTCGCAGCAATAAGTTATATTTTTCTATCTATTCCTTTCACCGGTTTATCTGGTTATATGCATTTCCACTAGGTTCACTGGTTTTCCGAAAATTCTGCAATAAACCATTTTACCATGGTTAACTGCACCCATATCCAATACATTGCACTCTATATTTCAACCAGAAATAAAAATTTCCGCGTATTCCATTATTTTCATTTTTTTTTTTTTTCGCTTTTTATTCTCTTTCTCGCGGAGCTTTATGCTTTTGACAGTTCCACGAATTTATACGTCGTTTGTAATTTATTTCCCAAAAATTCCTTTGTCCACGTTATTATCATTTGATAAATACTACTTTACTTTTTTTTTTAATTAAGCGTACCAAAAGCGAAAGAGCCCTAAAAGTCCCGCAAGCTCATTGTTTCTTTGTTTCTTTCCTCCCCGCCGAACTCGCTCGATTCCTCGCACGGCAGGCAAGCTAGTGCCGCGCGAAATAGCAAATTGCGGTGCCGTTAAACGGCCACTTGTGGCCTATTACTCGAGTTTCGTGAGCAGGCGCGTGCGATTCGCGCATTAGCCGTTTCCGTGCTGATAATACGGGTCACAGAAGAACGCGTGCTCGATCTAATCGCGTGTGTCACGCGTACGCCGCGCCGGGTCCATGGATCGGCTTACCGTGGCGCGTTCTCGTTAAGATCGTTCAGATATCTGCCAGCAACTGGACACGCTGAAAAATGCCCGTTAAATTTGATATGAGCTCCCTTACCCCCGCTGACATCCGAGTTATGCCGTAATTTTTTATTTCAAAAAAACACCTTTACGACAACGTATTATTAATAATATTACCGTGTCGTACATTTTATTATAATTTCACCGCGTTATAGTCGTACGTTAAAATGTTGCGTAGACGTGTATATAAAAATAGGTGACTATGATGAAGTACATTTTCTGACCTGATTCCCGAGGATGGACGTCGCTGCGCGAAATCACGATTTCGAGAAACCGGTCAGCGAAGCGTCGGCCAGCGAAAACTGTAATGTCGATGTGTAATACTTTCCGGTTCCCGGGGCGATCCAATTTTCGGTTCGTTTAATAGAATTCTCTCGGTGCGCGCCGCGCCACCCGTATTTACATGCGGATAACGTGTATGGATATCAGTTTGCGAATCGCGGCTTCCGTACCCCGTGAACAGTTATTCTGATATTTATCATTCGCATACGATTACGTGTGTCGGTGGGATTTTAGAGTTGTAACTTCAGGTGTTCTCGCGCCGCCGCCGCCGCCGCCGCCGAGTGGGATCTGGGATACGCGCATGTGGCCTGGGCTCGCGTGTATGCATTTAGCGGTCGTGACTAGAAACGCGAAACAATTTTTGGCTAATAGAATTCTTTCGCTGGTATCCGGGAAATAATTCAATGTGAGATACAGTCGCCGAGGTCAGGGTGCTGTTATTAGATAGACGATTAACCTCCGTGCTAACTAGGTTACTGCTCGGACGTAAAAAACATTTTGCATTTGTATCATTATTTTTTTTATTTCGTCGTTTCATGAATTATTGCACTGACCTTTGTCCGAAAATTGGAGCTAAAGAATACCGTCGAACAATACGCTTTCTGTAACGTACCCAATATTGCAGTTAGAATAATTGGCACGCGGTAACAAAGATTGTAGTATATGCATAAACCCGTTGCACATTCCCGTGCAGGAATCATAATAGTGAATTTCAACCATTCAAACATACCGACAATTTATCCTGCTCGATTCGGAACCATACTTTATGGAAGTTTCTCTGTTCGCAATCGTAATTTGACTCGCATTATTAGAAATAACATTAACATCGTGTTTTGCTCAGAATTTCTCTGTTGCATTATTACCAGTGCAGAGAAATATATACCCCGCAACGCATCATTGCGCAACCATTATTAATCTTCCAATATGACCATTGGTCAGTGTAACATGATACTCAATATTAAATCATCAGTTTTAATCGTAGTATTTTTTTACGCTAATGACATATGAGGCATTATTTTAATTCGAATCAATTATTGAGTGTAGAGACGAAGGATATCGATTTAGCGAGAAAGAAGTCTTGAACTTTCGTTTTGACTCGCATTATTAGAAATAACATTAACATCGTCCTTTGCTCAGAATTTCTCTGTTGCATTATTACCAGTACCGAGAAATATATACCCTACAACGAATCATTGCGCAACCATTATTAATCTTCCAATATGACCATTGGCCAGTGCAACATGATACTCAATATTAAATCATCAGTTTTAATCGTAGTATTTTTTTGCGCTAATAACATATTACGCATTATTTTAATTCGAATCAATTATTGAGTGTAGAGACGAAGGATATCGATTTAGCGAGAAATAAGTCTTGAACTTTCGTTTTGACTCGCATTATTAGAAATAACATTAACATCGTCCTTTGCTTAGAATTTCTCTGTTGCATTATTACCAGTACCGAGAAATATGTACCCTACAACGAATCATTGCACAACCATTATTAATCTTCCAATATGACCATTGGTCAGTGTAACATGATACTCAATATTAAATCATCAGTTTTAATCGTAGTATTTTTTTTACGCTAATGACATATGAGGCATTATTTTAATTCGAATCAATTATTGAGTGTAGAGACGAAGGATATCGGTTAGCGAGAAAGAAGTCTTGAAGTTTCGTGAAAAGGGTGCACTTTAGCGCGTCGCTCGGTCCGGATCGAAAGGAAGGACATTTTGCTGCTCTAGGAAGTGGTTGCTCCTAACATTTACTTTCCATCGGTAGGGGAAGTTCGACAATTGGCGACAAAAGAGGTCGCCCCCGCGTTATTTATTTCGCTAAGTGCTCTCGATCGTTCGTTACTTGGCTACTACGCCGGGGCCTCCTTCCTTCGTTCGCTCCTGAAAATTTATGGTCACCGGGCTACGTGTAACTCTCGTCGGTTGGATATCGTGGCCGCGCGTGCGCCTCCGCCGCGTACCAGCCCGGAAAAGCAGCGGAGCTACCGGACGGAGGTGGAGGATGGAAACGTGAAAATTCTCGGCGGGGGCCAGGGAAAAAAAAGCCGAAGGAAAACAGAGGAAAAAGCGGCGGGAGTGGTTGTCCGCTCGCGATTAAATGTGCCGCCGTTTCAACGTACGACTCTCTTTAAAGGCCGATCCGTGCTCGTTTATTTTTATGAGACAAATCAGCCGGGCCCCCGGTAACATGAGCGATTCCTCGTCGTTACCAAGTCGAGTTTCGTTCCGCCGTAAAAGCTCGCGAGAGCGGATCCTGTTAGCTGGATTTCAGCTAAATGCGTACGCGCGCGCCGACAAATTTCGAAAGCAATTATAGTCGCATGTTTATCATTAATTATGAGTGTCGCCGGGATTGCGAGCAAACGAGATGCGCGTGTTCACGACCGCGTAACTATGAATGGGACAAAAAAAAATTAACCTCGTTTGCTTTTAATTTTATGACAAACCATCTCAAACAAGTGCGCGCGCGTGTAACGGCACGCTGGCGCATGTGTTTCCGTAAAAAAAAAAAAAAAACGGTAATTGCTGTAAACAAATTAGTTACAATAATCGTTGAAAATTCGTTCTTAAGTGATCGCGATTAATTACTGTCAAATGTTCTATGGTAATTGTTTCGTGTATGAAGTCAGTTACGAGGAGCGAAGTCCTTCGAATTTCTCCGTGTTCGCCACTTCAGTTTCGTAAAACTCTGCTCAGATAATTTCGATTCGAGTGTTTGCAAAAGTACTACCTGTCGTCAAACTCCTAACCATCGTTAACATCTTCTTCTTGTTCTGCTTGCTAAAGTATTTTTTGTAGGAATCTCAACGTCCTTCGAGCTGCCAACGCGTCCAACGCTTTATTCGTGCAACGCAGATCGACTTTAATGGCTGTTCCTAATGATCCTGGATGGCAACTGCTGTCAGCGGTATTATTTCTCACAGTGAAAACAAGATTTTCACTTAAACCGTACACAAATGAGATTCCGTCAAGTGAAAATTCAATGTTTTAACCGGAGAACCAGTTAAATGATATTCCGACGCTCCAACCAGTTTCTCTATCTAGCGATACAAAATTTGTTACGATTTACTGTGTTCTCGAACCTCACGAATAATTTCTCCAGTAATTATCTACACAATTAGAATAATAAGAGACTCGATGTATACACTACTTTCTAATTTCTTTCGAACTCCTCGAATGTTCAATGGCATCGTACAAGGAAAATGTAAGAACAAAGTTATTCCCAATTTCGGTGATATTTTATCTGAGGAAAACATCGACAATGTCAGATTACGGGAAGAATGCGTGCTGGGACGCGTCGCCGGTGAGGAAACTTCCCGGTGAATGCATGGCATGGGCTCTTCCATACCGGACAATCTAGAATGCGTACACATAGTTGCAGAGGCCGCACCGTGACATTATGCCACGTTGCGCTTATACGACATTGCGCACGGAATCCCGTAATGACTTTACCCATTTCGTCTCTATTCTCAAATGCTCCCTGAATTGCCATGGCAGGCGGTAAAACGTAAGCACGCCAACAATGACCACCGGGAAAAGATTTCCGCGGTGCGGTGACTGGAAATGCCGCGCCGGGTGATCGTAAAAACTTTGACGGAACCTTTGGAGGAAAGCAGTCTGGCTCAGTGAAGCAGTGAAACGCAACAGTTGATTAACTGTTTA
The DNA here is from genome assembly GCA_004307685.1 of Ceratina australensis. Taxonomy (NCBI): domain Eukaryota; kingdom Metazoa; phylum Arthropoda; class Insecta; order Hymenoptera; family Apidae; genus Ceratina; species Ceratina australensis. Next base: position 52,185 of record SHCU01000314.1, read on the forward strand.
ACTTCCGAGTTGCGTTGTCATTTGAGCAACCGTATTCGTCGTCTTTGACGCTGATACTGTCGTTAGAAAAATGTTTCGAATGCGAGTTACTATTATACTTTATTTTACGTCTAGGAAAAAGAAGTATTTATTTTTTATCTGTCGCTATTCATCCTGATGAAATTCCTCTTAATTAGAGAATGGGATTTTATCTCTTGAGTTTCTTGTTTCAAGCTGTGAATTAATGACTGACTGGAACGAAAAAAGTGTGACACTCTGAGTAAGGCTTGATAGGAACTAAGAATGTATTTCCTCGAGTCCATTGATCTTATCGTCGGATTAGGCTACACTCTTTTTTAGCTTAGAGAAACCATTTGTGTGTGTCTGGATTTACTTTTATAGCATTCCACTTTTTCCACGTGAATGATAGTAATTCACGGCCTTATGTGAATTAGTCGGATCGGTTGAATTCTTGAACACGATCGCAGCTTCGAGATACCCTCTGCTATCCGAGCATGCACGTTCGTCGCGTAACGTGTAACAGAACGCTTAGCCGACCGTAATTCACAATTTTATCATCTGTCAGCGGTTAGAAAAAAAGCGTGGATCCATTTGTAGGTCAGAATAGGAGTTGTGTCGGTCGAGAAAAAGTTCGAAAGAGACGATGCGGAACGTTGTTCCAGCCTACATAGGTGGCCGTAATGATCGTGTCTATCTCGTTTCGATTCCTCGCGCCCCATGGCGCGCGGATGCATGCGTGTCGGACACGTATCACCTTCACGCGCTATTGAAGCGCCTCGAGAGTAGGTACATACCTAGTCGAGGGGCGACTATCAGCCGCGGCTAAATTGTTTCCGAATGTTTACGACCGCGCCGCATCGCACCGCGTTCTCTCTCAGGCCTCCTCTGCGGCCAGCCCGGCTTGTCATTCGAACACGCACCACGCATTCACGACACCGTAAATACTGACTATATTATGCACCACTTGCTACACCGTTCGACGAGCTTCTATGGATCTATTACGACGACATACCTGGGTAATGTCATCCCACAGGCTTTGCCACTGCCGTGATCGTCTTCTTCTTTTTTTTTTCGTTACCTTCTTGCCACCGACGTTGACGCGGTGTTACAGGTGTTGGAAGAAACTTTGTGATGGGTGCTTGATTTATTTCATTAGCGGACGTTGACCAGGGAAAGTCAATATCTGCAACAGAGATAATACTATGTATCACGCTGTATGTTTTAGCTTTTAGATTTTTTTATTTTTTTATTTAACCCTTTAAGTGCAGAATTTAATCTTAGAAATCTTATTTTCTATTAATTTAAATATATAAAAAATCTAATACTTTGAATGCTATAAATTAATTCAATGAACTCTAACAGCTATAGAATTCATGTGAGCGATGTTATAATAAAATCAATTGTTTTATACGAGTCTCTTCATATTTAAATAGATTATTAATATTAATCTAAAGAGATTTAGACTGACGTGTATACACGTGGAACGCAGTTAACTGATTAAGGTATATACAATTATCATAAGACATGTGAGGAAAACCGAATCAGAGTTAAACGCGAGATGAAAAATGTATTGATAATATATACTTTGGAGTTTCCATTACTGTTAGGCAATATAGAAAACCTTGGTTTAGTATTACTGCAGCAATCTACGCAATGCGCATAATGCGCGCTTAGAAGTTTCGGGGCT